>JAGDQO010001536.1:0-13052 GCA_018342035.1 Solanum appendiculatum | reverse complement strand
AAAACTAGAACTATTGTTATATAGTGATTATTAAGACTATATAATTATATATTTTAGTTTTTTGCCCTATAAATAACATAAAAGAAAATTTCCAAAAATAACCTAGTTATTCATATTTAGAAATCTAATTGATATATATAAATAATTAATTAAGATCTCATAAATACAAATTAAATTCCAACTCCACCTCTTTTAAGTATGAATAAATTAAAGCCCATTATTAGTTCCTCACCCCTCGAAAATATAAACAAGTATGAATAAATTAAAGCCCTTTATTAGTTCCTCACCCCACGAAAATATCCAAATCATTATAAGTAAATTTTGAACTTAAAGTTTATGAGTTAATGTAACAACTTTAAGTTCATGGAAATCAGTAATCAGATTTCTAGATCCTCATGTACCCATGCAAACCAATTTAAACTTATAGAAAGGTGTCTAAATTTTAATTTCTTAAAGAAACATAAGACTTAAGGAATTTCGAGTTAATTATCTTTTTAGAGATAATTTCAGAGACAACCTTTCATGTTTGACTTCATAAGACAAATTTTCCATGTGATTTGTAATATTTATTATTAATACCAATTAATCATATTATATGACTTAACGTTACGTTGTTAAATTAATAGCACTTTTCTTATAATTTATCAACATCGACTCTGAGGTAGATCATTGTCCATCAAAAAAAAATATCATTCTTTTAAAACGGACTAATAATATGAAAATAATAGCATTTGATAGTTTTCACAACTTGTGGGGTTTTCATGTTTGTGAGAAAAAAAATACATACAATTTAAGAAATTCAAATTGCATGTCCAAACCAAAAAACTTCGACTTCAAATCAATCTGATTTGAACTTATGATTCTATATTACATATCCAATCGTGCCCTTAATGTCGTTTGATAATTACTATAGATCTATGTTTTTAGATTGGTTAATCTGTAGGTCGATGCACGTAAATGACTTGGTCATTTTGATGTGTTATATGAACTAATTTAAGTAAATAATTCACCATTAATATGGATTGATTCAAATTAACACAAAAAATGGAGACAAATTTAAACTTTATGAGTTTAACGGTTGAGGTTCTTAGCATTGAGCTTGTTATATTTTTAAAGTTATAGTTCAGATATATCATTTGTTGCAATTTAAATAAATTTTTATTTATAAAATTTATGCTTCACATCGAAAGTATTAGGTTCTGATAAATCCAACGTCTCAACTCCACATTTGCCCTAACAGAAATGTTCGACTTTTGAGTTAAAACTTAAAAGTGCTCCCTACCAAAAGTGATTTTATCTCAAATATTTCGAATTTCAAACCTATCATTAAAGATAGAGGGTAATCGATCACCTACCATAAAAAATGATAGCAATACTTCAAATATATGAAGTAGAAAACTAACGCAATAAAGATTTTCTTAGCAATTAAAACCTATTTGGGAAAACTTTTAAATTTTACGTATTTTAATTTTTAAAACGTGTTCTCAAAAATTTCTTTGTATAGTTATAGCAGTTTGTGTTTAAGTAAAGATTTAAGAAGCTCTTTTATTAGTATTAGAGTAGTAGTTTCCGTTTATTCAAAATTTTCCAAAAAAAAGAAAAAAGAGTTTAAGAAAAACAAATTAGGTAAAAAATATGTAATTTTACATTATTATAAATATAATAATAATTTTTAATTATTTATTACTCTTAGAGATTTTAGTTAAGTAGTAAAATTATATTGACCAAAACATTTCATCTGTTGTTTGAGATTCACTCCCATCACAAGATAAAATATGTGTTTATCAGAATATTTATTGTTTAATTATAATTAAACAATATATGCTTATTTTATTTTTTTAACGATAAAAAATATTTTATTCAGTGTACATCACAAATGCAGATAAATATTATGGTCCTATGATATGTTCCTTTTTTTAAAAATGAAAAAATAATAATACAAATAAATTGAAACGAAAGAAATATAATTAATTACGTAGCGTGCCAATTGGTCAAGATAAGTGATAAGTGACCGTTTATCAATCCCTAATACATTGAATTTTTAGTATAAATATAACCAATGTTGCATCTATTTTTTCATCCTTTAATTAATATAACTAAGCTTTGAAGAAGAAAAAAAATGATGGGTTCCAAGGCATTTCTATTTCTTGGCATTTCTATGGCTATTTTTGTAATGATAAGCTCTAAGGTTGTAGCTAGGGAGTTGGCTGAGACCTGTAAGATTATTTTTTTTCTTTTATTAATTATTTCTTTGAAATACTGGAGTTCTTATCTAATTATTTGACATATATTCAATGTTATACTAATTTTTAAATATCATATTTGATATTTGTAGCAATGAAATCATATAACAAGAATGATGAACACCATGATGGATATAATGGTATTGGTGGATATCCTGGTGATGGACGTGATGAATATAACACTGGATATAAATCTTCTGGTGGTGGATATTACCCTTCACATGGTGGATATAAACCTCCATATTGTGATTATAATTACAATGGATATAAACCTTCATATGGTGAATATAACAACGGATATAAATATCCTGAATGGGGATATAACACTCCGCATGGCGGATATTACCCTCCAAATGGTGAATATAAATCCTCACATGGTGGATATAACAATGGATATAAACCTCATGGTGATGGATATAACCCTCCAAGTGAAGGATATAAATCTTCACATGGCGAATATAACAACGGATATAAATCTTCTGGAGGTAAATATAAACCCCCACATGATGAATATAACAACGGATATAAGCCTTCAAGTGGCGGATATAAGCCCCCATATGGCGGATACAACCCTTCAAGTGGCGAATACAATCCCCCACATGACAAATATTATAAATCCCCATTTTACAAATATAACCCTCCAAGTGGTGATTATTACCCCCCACATGACAAATATAAACCTCCTAGTTACGAATACAAATCTCCAGGTGAAAAATATAATCCTTCACATGACAAATATAAATCCTCTAGTGGTGGATACAATCCTCCAAGTGGTGGATACAACCATCCAGGTGGAGGCTATGAATAAGTGACTAGCCAACTATACCTCACAACAAATCATCATATATTATAAAATCGTTATACATAGTGGCAAGATGTGTCATAGTGATATTCTTGCTACTCTAAACCTTGCTATAAAAATCGTATGAATAAAACGTCATTCCGTTTATATGTATGACTTGTAACACACTATATTGTTGTAATATATCTTCATAATGTATATTTTTTTTTTTTGGATTATATTGAATATGTTGTATGTTGTTGATGATGAACGTATGTTTCTTCTTATTTCACAACTTAATTATTAAACTACTCCCCATCCCTAATTATATGTTGTTTTTCACTTCTTGAAATCTAAAGTATGTAAATTTTAACCAACTAACTTTATAAGATATACCTTTTTCATCATATTGACATAAGAAAAATAATAATTTATAGTACTTTGAACGAAGGGATGTACTTCCCCATCTTCAACTCATCCGAGTTGAGAATAAAATTTACTCTAAGATGAAAAGGCAAGAAATTATAAGGGCCCATGATTTTCTAGATTGTGTTGGAATTGTTGGGAAATGAAACTACATTGATAAATATCATTTAGCTTAGCTTGATATTTTTACTGTTATAATGAAATGTTATTATAGAGAACATTTAATTGAAGTAAAATAAAAAATTAGTTCCAAAAAGAACTTAATCGTTTATATTTAAAAAATCTAAATAATATATAAAATTCCAGCTCCATCTCTATTCAGAATTAATTGGCAAGATGTAATAACCTTTCAATTTTAGACCTTGCTTGTAATAATAAGTATGAATAAAGCTCTTCAGCTCAGTGGATAATTTAGTTACATGTATTTAATATTGTTTTGTTGAACAATATATAATATTGTGATCAAATGTTTATTTACATAATTTCTAATTTTCTTCTTAATTAAGAGTAAATTAAAGATTCTTCTTTTATTTTACGAATCTTATAATTCTCTATCAAATAAGTTTTCACGACATCAAAAAAGATTTTTAGCAGCAATTAAGTAATGACAATAGCTTAATTGTTAAAAACATATTTTTAGCGGCATTTAACACTTTTTGTAAATGTCTCTAAATTAAAGCATATAGCAACACTGGATTCAATGACAATTAACTAATGTCGGTAAAGGCTTTAATTTATCACTCTTTATTAATGTGTACATTTATTACCGCTAAAAGCTGTTTTTGTTATAGTGTCCTCAAGTTGCGAAAATATCCAAATCATTAAAGGCGAATTTTGAACTTAAAATTTATGAGTTTTTATAACAATCTCAAATTCATGTAAGCTAGTAATCGAGATTTCTAGATCCTATACCCATGCAAACCACTTTAAATCTAAAGAAAGGTCTCTCGAATTATTATTTTTTTAAAAAAAACATAAGATTCTTTTTTTAGATATTTCGAGTTAATTATCTTTTAGAGATAATTCGGACATCTCCTCATATTCGACTTCATAACATAAATTTTTCTTGTGATTTACAATATCATATTTATCTTCCTTATTTTAATTTTATTTTTCAAACAATATATTTACCTATTTTTTATTAATACCAATTAATCATATGATATGACTTGACGTTGTTAAATTAGTAGCATTCTTCTTATCATTTATCAATATCGACTTTGAGGTAGAAAATCGCCCATCACAAAAAATACATTCTTTTGGAAATGAACTAAGAAATATGAAAATAACAGCATTTGACTGTTTTTATAACTTGTGGAGTTTTCATGTTTATGAGATAAAAATATAACTTAAAAAAAATTCAAATTGCATGTTGAAAATAAAACTTCAATTTCAAATTAATCTGATTTGAAATAATAATTCTATATCACATGTCCAAACGAGCGCTTAACGTTGTTTGATGATTATATTACTATAGATCTATGTATTCGGGAACTGGAAGAAGCGATGGAAATGATGAGGGAAACCCGTACGGAAATTTGGGTTTTAAAAGAAGTAAAAGTCATGCTATTCAAAGAACTATTCGAAAAAAATGCATTCTATTCTGCCCACCAAACTTAAGGAAAGTCTCCATAGATATTCGGGCTCCACGATCCCCAGAAATAGGGAACCTCATAGTAGTCATGAACCCAACACTGAGGGTATGGACCCCAGTAGAAGCAGGTCCTGTGACGATGATAGTCCCACCCTACCAAAGTAGATCCATGAATATCATAGTCTGGAACTGTAGAGGCTGTAACGACCCAGATTTTAGGAGGAATTTTAGGTCTTTAATTGATTGGCATAAACCCCCTGGTAGCGTTGGTTGAGGCAAAATGCAGGATCATCAAAGTCTGCTTAATGATTTCCCTTTCACTAAAATGATTCAAGTACCGTCTGTGGGAAATATTGTCATACTTTGGGATGACAATATTTTGGAAGTGGATAATATTGCTACATCGGGGCAAGAAATTCATGCAATGGTGAAGGTATGTTCCACAAATGACTTTTGATTTTTAAGTTGTATTTATGCTAGTACATGTAGAAAGAATAGAAATATTTTGTGGAATAACCTTAAAAAAAATTAAAAATATGTATAATGGTTGTTGGCTGCTAGGAGGTGATTTTAACTAACTAATGAGTAGCTCTGACAAGTACGGAGGTAGACCGGTTAGTAGACCCCGAATAAATGAATTATGGGAAACAGTGAACTATTGTGAATTGATTGATTTGGGGTTCAAAGGAGGAAAATACACTTGGCTAAATAAAAGGTTTAAGAATAAAAGTAAACTAATCTTTGAAAGACTAGACCGCTTCTTTGCAAATAATGAGTAGCTCAATAAATTTCCAAATGCACAAGTACACCACTTGCCGCGTACACACTCTGATCACTGTCCACTTCTACTTTCATTGTTCCAAAACAAGATTAAACAATATAGTAATATATTTAGATTCGAATCAATGTGGACTACTCACCCAGAATTTAGTGGTATTGTCCAAAAATGTTGGGAAAATAATAACATACTTGAGGCCATACCAGAATTCGAGAGGAAAGTAGCACATTGGAACAAACACACCTTTGGGAACATATTCCATAGAAAAAAGAACCTATTACGAAGACTTCAAGGCAAGCAACTCTCTCCTAGTTATACTTCTAGCTCTTTCTTATTATATCTAGAAGTGGTTCTCTCCATAGAATACAACCAAATTCTAAGACTAGAGGAGGATTTCTAGAAACTGAAATCAAGAGTCAACTGGTTAAACGATGGGGACTCCAACACTCGATTCTTCCATACGACAACCTTGAATAGGAGGAGAAGAAATAGGATTATTGCTTTACAAAACGACAATGGCTCATGGGCTTTTGACCTGCAAAATCTTCTCCAAATAACCTTCAATTTCTTCAAAAACCTATTTAGGACATCTAAGGAGAAAACATATTATTTGAGGAATAATGAACACCCTACGGATACTAATCAACAAACCTTCTTAGAGCTAGGGGATATCCCATCATATGAGGATATTAAAAGGGCAATATTCTCATTCCAACCCTTTAAAGCCCCAGGCCCTGATGAGCTTCACCCCCTTTTTTTACCAAAAATATTGGGACCTGGTTGGTGACTCGTTAGTCTCCTTGTGTGTTAAAGTCTTCCCAGATGAATGTATATAGGATGACATTAACAAAACTCATGTTTGTCTAATTGTCACGTTCCGAGCCTACACCCTGGATGTGGCTAGCACTCGAGAACCATTGCTGGTCCCCAAGCGAACCCTCATCCTGGTTGACTACAAGTGGAAAACCAACTCAAGCAATAATAGGCTTAAAACCGAATGAAATCCATGGAACTCAAATACTCAACTCATAAAGTCTGAAAAAAATACTTAATAGCAATACTTATAGTTTATAAAACAACGCAAAAGAAAGTAAATGCTGAGAAACACCTCGACTCTATCTATTTATGAAGCCTTTGCTATTAAGGAAGGATATCGGGACAAGACCCACGACACCTCAAAAAGCAACTGCTGAATAACCAAATAACTTAACTGAAACTCTGGCAGTAACTCAACTGAAATATAATATAGATCATGATAGAAAACTCATTTAAACTCTTACCGAAAGAATGCAATAAAAGCATATACTGAACTGACTAGGCTGAAAGAAATGCTCAACTCAACTCAACTCGACGTAAAGCATGATTAGGGATAATATCATGTTAAAGCTATACTCAACTCAACTCAATGTAAAGCATGATTAGAGATAAAATCATTTAAAGCTTCATAAATAAAAGAAATAACTCAAGGATGTATATAAAAATACAATAAATTACTTTTTACTCTTATTTGGGAGTTTATCTAACCGACAACCATCACTATGAGCTACATGATGATACAACGTCTCGCCCATGTTGCCAAAACTGTCTTATACCTTGCCAGGGTATGGAACCTCTCAACTAAGTGGATTTACTAAGCTCTGCCTGAAGGCACTAAGGAAATCATCTAAAAAGTATGAATCTTTTACCCATGTTGGCATACATGGTTTATGAGGACTTTGAATTGTCTGAACTCCCCTATATCGGTGCTCAATACTACTCCCAACAATATATACTCATGCTCAAATGTATAAAACATAACTCTTTCTCAATTTGAGGTAATTACTCAAATGATCCTCTTAATAGAGGTAATACTCTGAAATATCTCTGAACTCATAAACTCATTTAAAGATTAATGCTTCTCACTTTTAAATATAAAAGTGTTACATTTGGGAATATGTAGTTCCCTTATACTCTTTTTGGTAATACAACTCTTCTCATTCTCATATTTACTTTCTCAAGACTCAGTTCAAAACCAATGATAATTACAAAAGAATTCTCAAAAAGACCTCTTGAACTTTTCTCTTAAACTTACTTTAGTTTGGAATGTAAATCAAGACATATAAGTAGGATAATGCATGAATTTTCAATGATAAATAGAGCTTATAGGAGTTAATATAGAGTGGAAAAACATAACCACAACTTAAAGGAACACACCCAAAAGAACGGAAAAGAAATGGGCCCTGGTGACCTCTAGCGCACTGATGGCGTGAGGCGCCAACCCCAAACTTTAGAAGAAAGTTTGAGGGACACTGCTAGTGCGGGGTGCCAGGCCCCAAACTTCTGAAGAAAGACTTTGGCGCTATGGTGGCGCCTTACCCCCTGCCCAGAATTTTTGATGAATTTTCTTGCTCAATTCCATGTCCTAACTCTTGTAGAATCGATTTATTTCTTCCAAACTCTCTTTGATTCACAAACCCAACACAAAAATATCTAAATCCCACTCAAATTCTATCAAGAAACACCACTCATTCGCAAAACCCTCACCTCAAGAACTCAAAACCTCCATTGATCAAGAATGAAGCTTAAAACTCAAGAACTCTTTAAGAATGCTCACATAACCAATTATATGGGCGAATTAAAGAAAGAATTACATGCTTGGAATGAGGATGAATAAATCCATCACTATGGGAAGCCTCACATACCTGGGAAGAACAAAGTTCTTGACGAAATAAACGAATCTTGAAGAACGCTTGAAAACCCTCTTTTCCTCTTCTTGAAACATCGCCCTAATTTCTCTAAGTGTTTAGTAATGTGAAAAATAACTTAGCATCTAATTAGATCCCTAAGTTGGGTGAATGAAACGTGGGTAGGACTATTGGGGTAAGGAAAAGACCAAAATACCCTTTCCTTAAACGGATGAAAAGCCATAACTAGAGAAGCTTTACTCAAACGGGCATAACGTTTTACTCCGAGCTTCAAATGGAGCAAACTTTGTGTTGCTGGAAAGAGGACTCAAAGACCTTCTATTTGATAGCTGATGGACCACCTAACTCATTATGTGCTAAAAGATATGATTATTTGAAATTAACCTAAGTAGAATCTTAGGTAAAAACTCACTCGGTAGGGAAGCTTCTAACTCAACTTTGTGCTAGGGGTTCTAGTGACCCAAATTGATATCCAAAATCATTTTCACACTAATGAATTGACTTAAAATCTAAGAAAAATTTAGAATCACTCGGTATGACCTTATTCGCAATTCAAGAGTGGTCCGGGTCTTAACTTTAGAAATTTTTGAGGTGTTACAATATCTCCCCCTTGGGATCATTTGTCCTCGAATGACGGTTGGACTGAGAATGGAAAGCAAACAAGTTTACTCTTATTATCTTTCTAACTTATGAACTTTCCTACTAACATAGGCGGAACTGATTCATACTGAGAGTTTTGAAACTGGACTTGAGTACATAAGTCATGAACGATATGAGTTTTAACATAGTCACTCTCTATCTGAAATTATTTGACATGAAACACGGATATCCGGGCACAAAATAAGAATATGACTACGATGCCTCGAGTGATATAACTGGTAGCTTTTAATCTTAGCAACACTTCTCAACAATACTCTCCTTTCCGATTACTACACATTATAAGCTGTAACTTATAGCTCCCGCCAGAGTATATGACTACTCTTACAACATCTAAGTCAAATCGCATGCTCTTATTGTGTTCAAGCCTAATCTCTTATTGAAACGACCCCAAAAATGCCTGAAAATGTGCTTCGGAAACACCTATAATTGTAATTTCCATATATCTCAAAATCCGTGCATGATTTCGGAAATTCGACTTCATATTCTTATTCGTGGGGTCAAATTGAGTGGGAAATTGGTCTAACCCGAATTTTAGAACAACCGTATCAAAATTCAAAAAATCGCAAAAATTGCGATTTGGAGGGTCAACTTTAAAGGGGCATATCTCTTAGCACACAAGGAACTGGAAGGGATGCAACCTATCAAATTAAAGCTCTTTGAGTTAGCTTTCCAACGCACTTGGTTTCACCTCCTTCCAAGTTAGGATGAGGGAGTTATGACCATTTTCGTAAAACCTGTCTGTGCAGATTTGCAATTTCCAGTGAGCAGTTTTTTTGAGGCGGGTTGGAGTCATTTTTTATAAAAAGGGGATATGTCCCATACTTAGTCATTTTCTAAACTCCCAAAACACTCTCTAAGCCTCTCCAAAAATTCCACCAAGATCTTCAACCCAAAATTCAAAACATCTCAAGCGCTAATTTCCGGATTCAAAGACTCAATCTCAAGCTTCGATTCTGCCATTCCAATCTTCATCAAGGATTCTCCAAAGTTGAGGTAGTGGTTTGATGTGGAAACCTTCCTTTCCCAGTCCAACCATTTATCCCTCTATTTTCTAACTGCAAGTTGTATGGGTTCCTTATGATTATTTTATGAACTCGTTGGAATTATGGAATTACTACTACGACACCCTATTGATTGGTCCATTTTCATATTATCATGAAATTGAATTATTATGTGATGTTTATGGTTTACATGCTTCCATGATCAAATTATGAAGGTTGATATATATATGTATGTTGTTGGTGGGCTGATTTATATGGATTTTGGAATTGGTTGGACTTAGTATTCTTGAAATACATGATTTCATTTACATGAACAATTGCCCACCTTGTGTGTGATAAAATGCCCATTTATAGAATTCTTAGGAAAGGGAAGGTCTAAGGTACGTCCTATGAGTCGGATGGTTATGTAATTACTGAAATGATGATGAAATGGACACATGTATATGATTTTCCCTAAATAAGTGTTGTGAGTCGACCAAGCCTAGTACGGGAGGTAGTAGGCCCGTATAACCGTATCGAGGGGTTGGTACCTTGGTGGCCTAGTACGGGGGGTAGTAGGCCGTATAACCGTATCGAGGGGTTGGTACCTTGGTTGTCTAGTACGGGGGGTAGTAGGCCCGTATAACCATATCGAGGGGTTTGTACCTTGGTCCCTAGCTCGGGGGGTGGTAGGCCCGTGTAACCATATTGAGGGGTTTGTACCTTTTTCGCCTCTCCAAGGGGGTGGTAGGCCTTGGAAATACTATATTGATGGTCACTCGCCACACATGTACTACGTCCCACTAAATATGATTTTTATGTAAGCATCATTATACATATCATTTCATTAATATGCTATCTATGGGTATGATTACGTATATTTTCCGTATGTGTCATTAATGTAGCATTGCATTGCATCCCATATACTTAGTACATTCAGATGTTACTAAACCATACCTTATTGCCACGATGATGTCACGCATGTAGGGACCGGAGCACCGCTTGGACCATCCTTCTCGCGCGTGGCTAGTACGATTTCTATTAGTGGTATTGGTGAGTCCTCCATGTCGGGGGACGTTGTCATGATCTTTTGCTATGTATAAAACTTTTCCTTTCGTAGTTAGCCCGGTAGTTTGTCTTGGCCCCCGCTAAGTACTCATGTTTAGAGGGGGTGTTGGACAAGTTGTGTTTTATGCTTGAGCTTGACTCATCTATGGTATTTATGTATCATTTCTTTTTTTTCTTCTTGCTCCCTTAGTCCCGATTTCCCCTTGACTATGCTTATCGCTTATGGTCATTTAATTGCTTCCGCGACCAAGGATGTGTAATGATACGCTATGAGGCTTGTTAGGGGTTCCTTCGGGTTCCCCATTCGCCGGTCACATCTAGGCCCTAGGCTTGGGTCGTGACAAACTTGTATCAGAGCACTAGGTTGAATGATACCTCGGAGTCCCAACACACCGCGTTGATTAGAGTCCGATTCATGGTTGTGTTGTGCACCACAACTATGAGTAGGAGGCTATGAGACGTTTTAGGAAATGTTTCCCTTCTCCAGGTTCTAAGTCGTGCTGTAGAGTTGAATTAAGTTCTTCCCTAACGGTTGTTCTTTGCTATGCTAGATCATGTCTAATACAAGAGGAAGACGAGCCCGACTTGTTGCGTGAGTCATATAAGGTGTCTACTCCTATTGGTGCATATATTGTTGCTAGGAAGCTCTATAGAAATTGTCCTATTTGCATCTTGCATAAAATATTGCCTTGTGATCTTGTTGAATTGAACATGGTCGATTTTGATGTTGTTCTTGGGATGGATTGGTTGGCATGTCATTACTATGCTTCTATTTGATTGTAGAAACCGGTGGATCAAGTTCCAATTCCAACGTGAACGCCATTATGAGGGGAAAGCCAAAAGTGGTATTCGAAGGGTAGATTCATCTCTTTCATTAAAGCCCGTAAGTTGATATCTAAGGGGTGTCTCTATCACCTTGTGAGGGTTAGGGATGTGGAGTCCAAAACCCTTCTTATAGAGTCGGTTCCAGTCGTAAATGAATTCCTTGATGTCTTTCCTAATGAACTTCCCGATGTTCCTCCCGAAAGGGAAATAGATTTTGGCATAGACCTCCTCCCCGATACTCAACCCATTTCTATTCCCCCTTACCGTATGGCCCCGGCGGAGTTAAAGGAGTTGAAAGAACAATTGAGGGACTTGTTGGAGAAGGTTTTTATTAGGCCTAGCCAATCACCATGGTGCACGGTTGTTGTTTGTGAAGAAGAAAGATGGCTCCCTTAGGATGGTTAAGTCGATTACCGGCAACTCAATGGGCACCGTCAAGAATAAAATCCTCTTCCTAGATTTGATGACGGTTCGACCAATGCAAGGGGGGGGGGCTTAAGGGTGGCCCCCACTTCTCTAAGATGTGATCTTTGGTCCGGGTATCATCAATGAAGGTGAGGGAGGGTGAATCCTAAGACAGCCTTTCCAGGACTGGTATGGACATTATGAATTTGTGGTATGTCCTTTGGGTTTGAGCCAATGCACGGCTACCTTCATGGACCTAATGAATAGGGTCTTTAAACCCTACCTTGATTCCTTTGTTGTGGTCTTCATTGATGATATTTTAATCGATTCGCATAGCGAGGAAGAACATACGGGTCACTTGAGGGTTGTGTTGCAAAGATTAAGAGAGGAGAAGTTGTATGCCAAGTATGAAAAAGTGTGAATTTTGGCTGAGGGAGGTTGCCTTCCTAGGTCATGTGGTGTCGGGGGATGGTATTAAGGTAGACCCTAAGAAGACCGATGTGATTAGAAATTGGCCTAGGCCATTGACCCCGTCGGATATTAGGAGCTTCTTGGGCTTAGCGGGTTACTACCGGAGATTTGTGAATGGTTTTTCTTCTATTGCTTCT
>JAGDQO010001535.1:600000-880862 GCA_018342035.1 Solanum appendiculatum | reverse complement strand
TGTAAGTGCATTGTTGCATCCTTATGTGGGCTGAAATTGCCATGTTTGTGTCTCTCATGTACATTTCTTTAACATTCGGGGACAAATGTTCCCAAGGGGGAGATATTGAAACGACCCCAAAAATGCCCAAAAATGTGCTTCGGAAACACCTATAATTGTATTTTCCATATATCTCAAAATCCGTGCATGATTTCGGAAATTCGACTTCATATTCTTATTTGTGGGGTCAAATTGAGTGGGAAATGGATCTAACCCGAATTTTAGAGCAACCGTATCAAAATTCAAAAATCGCAAAAAATTGCGATTTGGAGGGTCAACTTTAAAGGGCCATATCTCTTAGCACACAAGGAACTGGAAGGGCTGCAAACTATTAAATTAAAGCTCTTTGAGTTAGCTTTCCAACGCACTTGGTTTCACCTTAGTCCGAGTTAGGATGAGGGAGTTATGACCATTTTTCGTAAAACCTGTCTGTGCAGATTTGCAATTTCCAGTGAGCAGTTTTCTTTAGGCGGGTTGGAGTCATTTTTTATAAAAAGGGGATATGTCCCATACTTAGTCATTTTCTAAACTCCAAAAACACTCTCTAAGCCCTCTCCAAAAATTCCACCAAGATCTTCAACCACATTCAAACATCTCAACTCTAATTCCGGATTCAAGACTCAATCCTCAAAGCTTCGATTCTCCCATCCAATCTTCAATCAAGGATTCTCCAAAGTTGAGGTATGTGGGTTTGATCTTTGGAAACCTTCCTTTCCAACAAAGTCCAAACCATTTAATCCTCTATTTCTAACTTCAAGTTTATGGGTCCTTATGATTATTTATGGAACTCTTGAATTATGGAATTACTACTAAACATCACCTATTATGGGTCCCATTTTGCATATTATCATGAAATGGAATTATTATGTGATGTTTATGGTTTAATGCTTCCATGATCAAATTATGAAGGTTGATATATATATGTATGTTTGTTGGTGGGCTGATTTATATGGATTTTGGAATTGTTTGGACTTAGTATTCTTGAAATACATGATTTCATTTACATGAACAATTGCCCACCTTGTGTTTGATAAAATGCCCATTTATAGAATTCTTAGGAAAGGGAAGGTCCAAGGTACGTCCTATGAGTCGGATGTTTATGTAATTACTGAAATGATGATGAAATGGACACATGTATATGATTTTCTCTATATAAGTGTTGTGAGTCGACCAAGCCTAGTACGGGGGGTAGTAGGCCCGTATAACCGTATCGAGGGGTTGGTACCTTGGTTGATTAGTACGGGGGGTAGTAGGCCCGTATAACCGTATCGAGGGGTTGGTACCTTGGTTGCCTAGTACGGGGGGTAGTAGGCCCGTATAACCGTATCAAGGGGTTGGTACCTTGGTTGCCTAGTACGGGGGGTAGTAGGCCCGTATAACCGTATCGAGGGGTTGGTACCTTGGTTGCCTAGTACGGGGGGTAGTAGGCCCGTATAACCATATCGAGGAGTTTGTACCTTGGTTGCCTAGTACGGGGGGTAGTAGGCCCGTATAACCGTATCGAGGGGTTTGTACCTTGGTCTCTAGCTCGGGGGGTGGTAGGCCCGTGTAACCATATTGAGGGGTTTGTACCTCTTTCGCCTCTCCAAGGGGGTGGTAGGCCTTGGAAATAATACTATATTGATGGTCACTCGCCACACATGTACCTCGTCCCCAAATATGAATTTTTTATGTAAGCATCATTATACATATCATTTCATTAATATGCTATCTTATTGGGTATGAAAATTAACGCATTTTTCCTATATGTCCATCTAATGTAGCATTGCATTGCATCCCATATACTTAGTACATTCAAATGTACTAACGCCATACTCTATGCCTACATGATGTCACCATGTAGGGACCGGAGCACCGCTTGACCATCCTCCTCCGCGTGGCTAGTACGATTTTCTATAGTGGTTATTGGTGAGTCCTCCATTTCGGGGACGTTGCTCATGATCTTTTGCTATGTATAAAACTTTTCCTTTCTAGTTATGTTTTGACTATGAGGGTGAGCCCGGTAGTTTGTCTTGGCCCCCGCTAAGTACTCATGTTTAGAGGTGGTGTTGGACAAGTTGTGTATTATGCTTGAGCTTGACTCATCTATGGTATTTATGTATCATTTCTTTTTTTTGCTCCCTTAGTCCCGATTTCCCCCTTGATTATGCTTATCGTTTATGGTCATTTAATTGCTTCCGCGACCAAGGATGTGTAATGATACGCTATGAGGCTTGTTTGGGGTTCCTTCGGGTTCCCCATTCGCCGGTCACATCTAGGCCCTAGGCTTGGGTCGTGACAACTTCACTCTATAATTCAATTCACTAATAGACGGGAATCTGATTGGCTATCAATGTTAAGGAACTTAAATATTACGATCAAGAACACATCCCTGATTTGGATAGATGCTTTTCCTTTCTTCATATGGAGTCTATGGTTAAAACGAAACGAGAACTACCATAACAACACCAAAACAAAAGTTTGTTTTAGAAAGACCATAAACCACACTTTAGAATTCCTTGCTCTTACAGGACATCTAAGGAAAACACGCAAAAATAAAATCTCATACTTCCATTGGACTCCACTCCCTTTGGGCTTCAAACTCAATTGTGATGGTTCCTCCAAAGTGAACCCTGGTAAAAGGGGAACGGGGGGAGTTTTTAGGGACGCAAAAGTTGACAAGGTGCTAGGATATATGAGCAACCTCCACATAACAAACAATGTTAAAGCTAAACTAACAGCGTTGCTGCAAGGATTAAAATTAGCTCTAGCAAACGGACTGGTGCCACTGGAAATTAGCATGGATTGCAAAGAGGCCATTACCTTCATCATAGAAAATCATCCGTCTTACGAATATCTTTTACATGACTGCAGGGATCTATTCAGACAGCTGGGGAACCCCCCCAATACGCCATAACTACAGGGAAACCAACAAAGTGGCAGATGCTTTAGCGAGGGAAGGATCCAAGTTATCAGCAGTAAACTCCTTTTTGTGCCTGGAAGTTCCACCCTTGTTTGTCTCCGACAAATTAGAAGCACCACTAGTAGGCGTTCTAGCAACACCACTTCTATGTACTGATGCATATTATATAATATAAGTTTCCTCTTGTTTACCCAAAAAAAAACATAAAACTATTTAAAGACATTTAATATTTCCTCAACTATTAATGCAATTATTGGTTCTAGTAAAGAATAAGAGTCAAAACCACACCTTTTTTTTTGTAATAAAAAGACATAAACAGACCAGAATTTTGTTGATCAACTAAATTATATATTATAGAAGAGGCTAGGAAGCAGGTCTTCGTCAACATGCCTACTTCCTAGCCAGGGTAATTCGGTAATTTTAAGTGCTACTGTGGTGCTTCTCTCCATGAGTTTATGTTTTGTTTTGTTGTACACTACCCTTGATCGATGGTACACTAATATGACATACACAAAAAAATCAGCTACTCTATAATTATGAAATGTCAGTAAACCCAGTTGTCATCCATTTTTCCATAAAAGTTTCTCTTCCAAATTACAAAAAATACATACAATATTTATAGGTGCTAGATATATATTTCAGTTAAATATTTTATTCTTCAAAGATTATTCAGGTACTTATTTGGGTTAATTGGATATAAATTCAAAATCATAATTTAAAATTAGTAATTAAAATTAAATTAATTTGAAATTAAAATTTTATTTAAATATATACTTTAAATTTCTTAAATTATATTTATTTTTATAAATATAAAAATTTCATAATTTTTGAAAATCATAAAAAAGGTATTCAATTCTTTAACATTACCAAAACAAAAAAATTGCAATTCATAAACAAGACATCATAATATTCTAAGGTGCTGAATTAATAAATCTCATATCTTCATATTCTTCTCATAAATAATTTTTTGTGATTATAATTATTAATTTATTACAAACATTCAAATAAAATTAGATAATAGAAAATTTCATATTTTTTTAATGTTGTCCAAAGGAAAATGACATATCAAATTAGTTTCTCATATTAACTGATTAAAATTGTATTTTAGTCAAATTATTTTCATTTCAGTTGAACAACATATAAAATTGACAAGTGAACGAAAATCACAAAAACATACTGAAATACTTATTTTGTCCCAATTTATGACTCGCTTTCTTTTTTAATAGGTATAAAAAAATGACATGTTTTTATTTTTAATAATAAACTTAATTTTAAAATACTTATTTTACATTTAATAAAATGATTTATAACCACATAAATATCTATAATTTATTTTTAAAAAAAGTTTCATATCTTTTTTTTAAACTCTTTTTCTAAAACAAATTATCAGCTCGGACTATATTACGAACCAAGCTATATGTATGTACATACACAAGAAAGATACAGGACTAAGAGACAAGGCCCAAAATAAAAACAAAAATCAAATAAAGAAACAAAAATCAAATAAAAGAGCAAAATCAGAAAGATGAAAGTGGGAATAAAAGGGCAATTGAAATCCAGAGTAAATATCTCCTATGGTCACTAACTAATAGTTCTTTACAGAAAGTCACTCAACTTTCTTTTGTAACTTCAAAGTCACTCAAATAAGAATTTTTTGTCGTGCTGGAGGGTGAAAAGGACATAATCAATGCGGAATGTCATTTATGGAACTTGTTATCCTATTTTCATTAGGAAAATATTTTCTTCATTTTTTAAGAAACCTTTTTTTCTAAAAAAATTATTTTTCAAATTTTGTAACCAACCAAGCATTAAAAAAAAACAAAAAACATTTTTCATAAAGTATCTTCCTCCCTACAAAAAATTAAAAAATTATCGTGGAATATAATCATCTCTATTAAGAATTGAAAAAAAGACCTATGAGACACACATACAACCATATTTACCCATAACCATTGGAATAAGGAAGTTGATCCAATATAACTCATATTTACTCATAATCAACCCGGGATTTACCCATATTAGTATGGGTCGAACATAGGTTGAACTCATATTTTTTTCATTTTTAAATATCACTCATTTAATCCATTTAAATATGAACGGATTGGCGAATTATGAGAAAATGGTTTTATTTTGTCGAGAAAATTTTAGAAATAGCAAATATAATAGATATAATAAGGTTTTATAGCTATAGTTTTGATAATTGTGCTCCATAGCTATAGTTCTGTTTGCTATGGAGGCGCGGTTTGTATATTTCTGTCCGTTTGTATTATTGTATATTTCTCTTGCGAATATACAAATATGGTAAGTATATACAAATTCTGTATTTATACATTTAGGAATTTTTCAGAACTCCGTTTGTATATTTCGCATGCCAATATACAAACAGAGTAATTTATTATGAATTTTTTATAAATAGTATATAAATAGCTAGGGTAAGCATATACAAAATCCTGGATTTATACAATCATGAATCGAATTATACAAATTCTGGATTTCTACAAATCAGGTGAATAGCAAGATTGGGTGAAACCATAGCTACAACTTAGAAGTTCCCTAAATAATAGTTATAACGTTTAATATGGTTTAAATGTTTGTTATTCTTTTACAATTTTTCCCATTTTTTCGGCACTAAAACCAATGTTTATTCTCCTATAAACGGAGATCCATTCTTTCATTTGAAAACACACCAAGAGAAAAGAGTGAGAATCAATATTGAGGGGAGAGAATAATTCACAATGTAAGAAAATAGTCTGTGAGAATTATATAGAAGTGGTAACAAATTTTCTGTTTAACATTGCCGTAAAAATATTTAGTGACAATTGAGTTAATGTTATTGTATCTAGAGCTGTTAAAGTCTTTAGCTGCATTTACATAAAGTGTTGATTATATATACTCATATTTATTATTGCTGCTGAAAATAATATAGCGACAATTATATTATTACCGTTAAATAATTACCGCAACAATTTGGAACCCTATAGAAAAAGAATGGTCCCAGCATGTGCATCCTTCATCCCACCCACCCCTAATATTAATAAAAATAAAAAAATAAAAAGGTTGGATTATAATAAACAATTATCAGGCAAAATGACTCCCCCAGTATTTCCTTTAATGTTCTTGCAAATAGATTGGGCTTTTTTGTTGTTCAAATAAGTAAGTTTTATGTCTTGTAACTTGATTGCACTACATGGATTGCTTGGACTGCATTCAAAATTCATTGCTACTTGTGTTGCTGATGTTCCAAATATATTTTGGTATGTCACTTGATTGATCTTTATGCCAGAAGCCTGTCAATTATAAGCAAATTGACGAGTACCATATGATTAGAATCATCATTTTTAATTACGAAATTTGTTTGTCGTTAATTTCTATTTTTTAATAGTGACATTTTTAGGGTAGAATAGTAGGTACCATGTGGTTATATCACTTTCTAATTGGATAGGCTTGGTAATAGCTTAGTTTGGTGCGTCATACATGTTTCTCCTTTTATATATACTAGTAGTGTTATTCTTGTAGTCAAAGTATAAACACAAACAAAAATAATAATAGAAAAATAAAGTTTCAAGCCCACATAAAATTGTGTTTTCTTAAGATTTTAATCTCATCACAATTGCCCAAAATTTGGATTAATTCCTCCGGGATAGAATAGAACATTATTCTACAATACTAACAATCAATATTGCAGAATTTCAACGAACTGGACAAATAGAGAAAATCACACGATACTTACTTTTTGTCATTGAAAAAATGCTGCAAGAAAAGAGGAGAAGAAAATAAAAGAATTATGTCTATTTTAGGAAGAAGAAAAATAATTCCGTATTTTCATTTTTTTTCAGTAGGCGAAGCCTCTAAAAATTTATAGCCACTAATAGGTGCGAAGGTGATTGTTCGAAAAAGAAGGTAACATTATACCTCCATTTCACAAATTCACATTACACCTCATCTTTACATTAAAGAAACCCAACAAGTAGTAGTAGCATTATATTATTCTTATTGTAGTTTTATATTTTATTACTTTGTTACAATTTGTTGTTTTCCGTGCTTCGTTTATCTCATTATTTGATTGTTATTCTTTGTTTTCTGATGCTATATGATGTTTTCCTATTATTTGCTATATTTTTTTATTTTTATATTTTTAAAAAAAAATTATTTCGATATGTGTTACTTAAGTCTAGGATCATTCGAAAGCAACCCATGAGGTAAAGTATGGATGCTCTCTACCCTCCTCAAATCTAATTTGTAAGATTATACAGAATATATAACTATTACCTGGTTAGGACAACCTTGATTGTTGGGGCAGTAGTTTTGATCAATGATGATTGGATTGTCAACATTCTTCATCATAATGTTTTGATAATTAATATTTGTGACAAAACCAGTGCTGGCCCTTGCCCAAGACTTTATCCTTAATCCATTATCAGATCCAGTAAACACTGAATTAATTAATGTCACATTCTGCACACCATCTTCATTATAATCCCTAGCTAGACTTCCAATGCTGCAATGAACAAATCATACACAATATTAATATTAGGAATTTATTCAAAATCACTATTTTCATATTGAAAAATATTCAGTGATTATTCTCGTAGATATTTTAATTGAATTGGTGCGGAAAATAGTAATATTTTTATAATATAATGGAAAAATTAGGAAGTTTTTACTATTTCAGTGAGAATCTATTTCTCACCATGTATTTTCTCAATGAACTGGTTCAGTGAGAAATGTATGGAAAAATCATACACGAATTGTCCACTGATTCGCGGTGGAAAAAAACGTTATTTCTAATAATGTGTGGACTTTCATGAATCGAAAGGTAAACGAAGGATAAGTATAAGACAACTTATATAGAAAGGTATATTAAACTTTTCCCTTATTAATTAATTATAAAAAATCGTTCACTCTAAATTTTATATGTATCACATGAATTGAAACAAAAGAAATACTAATATATATTGAGTCTGTGCTGAGATGGACTCCGTAACTAGTTATAAAAGAAGAATTAATTTACCTAACACCATGTCCAGGGCCACATTGAATCTTGTCCATCCAAAGGTTTCTTGTGGCAGGACCAATAGATATACAATCATCTCCGGTTTGTATACTTGTGCTAGTAATAGTAACACCAATTGAAGATTGTACATGAATTCCATCAGTATTAGGACTAAAGTCAGGTGCTATTATTCTTACATTTTTAACCATAACATTCTTGCAGCTATTGATCACCAAGTGCATTTGTTGACTGTTGAGTGAGGTTAACCCATTAACCACAACATCATTTGCCCAATTGAAGGTTATAGACTGCATGTACAAAATCAGATATTAAAACACTATTGAATTGGAAAGTTTAACAAATTAGTACCTCCGTCTCAAAATAAGTGTCATTTTAATAAAAGTTATGTTCATTAGGAAATTAATAAATGTAATGTATAGTTTACTATACTACGAAATTATATTGAACATTATTAAAAAGATGAAGTATAAAGGATGTAGTTGGAAAAACATATTAATGGACAGTAACGCAAAGTCAAAGATATTCTTTGAAAGATAAAGTGTCCCTTCTTGATTAGGAAAACAATTTTTTCTCTTCCTATGTTAAATTGTGTTATATTGGAGTTGTATAGAGCTAGTAAAAAAGAGTAACTTCACTACCACCATTTGTATTCCTATCGAATCGAGATCGCTTTCAAAAAAAATATGTTGTTGCATAAAATATTTATGATAATTTATTTATTGTTTTAATTCTGGTTTAGTATCAATATTGTAATATTTTTTTCTAATACTTATGACTATTGGCACGATATTTTTTACTTTATAATTAAATGTGGAAAAAGACGGACAAATTAATAATTAGAAAAACAGACTTGAGGTTTAATTTGAGTTATATGTACGGTAACAATGTGATAATAAGAACTTCAATATTACGCTGTAATTAATAAATATTTTTATTAGCTCCCTCTTTTTCATGAGGAATTAATAAAGTATAGCTGCCTAACCACACATGCTGCATGAAGCTACTACTTTCTATTTGATTGTATCGAAAAATCTAATAAATTAAAAATTTTCTATTGGTTAAGATCATTTCGATGCATTTAATCCCTAAGTTTTTAGTCAAATGGACCGCTCTTCATTCTTTAACATCAAATCATAAGTCATCTAAGATCTCTACCACCACATAAAGGGGTTTTAGTTGAATAAACTATTTTATCTTCATGACATAAGACAATCTTCTAATGTATGTTTTAAAAAAATTTAAAAAATTGCAACATCACATGTTCAAATCCCAAATGTGACATTTAGTATCTTTTTGAATCTCTACATTAGAATTTTTGGCTCTATTGCTGTTTTTCATCCTTAACTAAAAGTCTGAATTTTAAACTTTGAAAATGAAAACCTTCTAGTAAAAGTATTTTACCCTTTAAAGTATAAGCGAATTCAAATTTGCCAGACTAGTAAATTCAAATGCAGAATGATTGTATAAAATATTTTTTTTATAAAAACGCGATAAGTTGATAACATACCCTAGCTCCAACAGGGCAATTCTTCCCTAACTTCCTACAATCCCAAAATCCAGCTCCATTTCCATCAAGAGTTCCTCCGATGACCGAAATCCGGTCAACCTTAATGAACAAAATCCAGTAGCCAGAGTTGCCAAGTGCATTATAATCCGATGGAGCCACGAGGGTTCCATCAATTTGTACAGTAATTTTATTTTTGCATGGCCCTCTAAAAGTAGCCGATTTAATCCAGTACTTTCCACGTGGAACATATATGGTAGCTGCCTGCAGTGAGCTGCAGGCGGCTACCCAAACTTTCAAAAAAGGTTGAGTTGCATCACTTTTGCCATCTGATTTTGCTCCAAAATTTAACACATTGTATGTTATTGATGATGCATTTGAATTCATGAAAATAAATCTAAATGAAAAGAAGACACAAAACCAAAATACTAAAAGCTTAGACATATTATAAAGTTGTAGAGAGGAAAATGGGATTTTTATTTCACTATGTTAGAGGATATAGGAAAAAGGGGTATTTAAAGTGGTTTTTTGGAGAGGAGGGATCTGACTTTTTGGATTATATTAAGAGTGCTCGTTTGGTATGAAGGGTAAGGAATAATTAATTTTGAGATTATTTTTAGGATGAATTTATCTCATATTTGGTCGGGATAAAATTACAAGATAACTTATCCTGAGATTACAGATTTATTTGTATTTCCACATTAAAAATGGAATAACAATTTCAAAATAATTAATCCTGAGATAACTTGTTTCCCAACCCAATGAATCCTAACTGTTTTGATTTGTTAATGATTTTAGAAATAATTGGACAATGATTAGAATTAGAAAAGCTAACTAACTAATAAAAGGTCAAAGCTTACTTTAGTTTCATGTTGTGATATGTACGGCAACCATGTGATAAGAGCATGTTTGCTTGTAGCGTCTTACCATGTGCATGTTCCAATGTATTTAACTCTCTTTCCGTCATAGATTTTGAAGTTGAAACTTGAAAATTTGAGTTTTTGACATAAACTTGTGTTTTGACATACATTTTACGTGGAAAATATTTGAATCTTGTAAGTGGAAGTGAAATTTCTTTCAAAACTGACAAGATCAGACTTCCAAAAATTGATCACATTTCACGATCAAATAAATATTTGAGATAAATTTTCAAAATCTGATTCAAAATGTATACTCAAATGCTAGCTTAAATAGTCTTGTTTGTTTTTTATTCTCACTCGATATTGAATACCTACTTTAAATTTCAACTAATTTGAATTTACATTACGTGAAAGGTTTATTAAAAAAGAAATTGCTTCCTATTATAATTTGTTTTATTATCAATTCTCAAACATGAAATTCCGTATAATTAAAACGGAAAGAATCATATTCATCTCAATAAGTAATTAATATACTCAGTAGTCATTCTAAATTGGCATATTTATAGAAAAAAAGGAAAATTGCATGTGCAAAGTCAAAATAATTAAAGAACAGTTATTCAACATCATATTTATATAGAGCATAAATTGGAACTAAGGAATATTGAAGAGGAAATAGACATCAATGATTGCCTCATCATTGGTTCATTAATCCAAGTTATTTTTTATTTGATTTTTTTAGTACTGCTTGATAAGTTAAAAAATCCCAAAATAATATTCATCATCTTATCGCAAAATGTAGAATTTTATCGTAAGCAGTGATGTTACTTTTAAGTTAAACTTTTATTAAAGTAAAAAATAAGTGATTATGATCCTATGAATACACCTACAAGCGCGCGCGCACACACTCTTAGTTACTTCCTTCGTTCCTTTTTAGTTGTTATGTTACGCTTTTCGAGAGTCATATTGACTAATTTTCAAAGTTAAATTAAATTATATTAATTTGATATTCTTAAATAAAATATTAAATATTCAAAAACTATAAGGAAAGTACTATAAATTGCAACTTTTTTCATATCAATATAATGAAAAAATACATCTCAAAATGTTAGTCAAAATTCATATCATTTAACTTTCAAAGGAAACTATGACAATTAAAAATGAACGGAGGGAGCAGTTATTATCATAAAAAATAGCAAAAAAAATATTTTTTTAATACATTCTCCAGACAACTTAGAACTTTACCAACTTATAACGGCAGATCTTAAACTTTAAAATGTAGCAAGGTCTCATCAGCAAATTAGTCAGTTAAGTGCATGAATGTGACTGTAATTAAGTAAAATAAATGATATAGCTTACTCCTCCGTCTAAATTTCCGTGATGTTGTTTAACTTGACACGAAATTTAAAAAAGAAAGAAAAACTTTTGAAACATCTGATGTAAAATAAATCATAGATGTTTGTGTGACTATAAATCTTATTAGTCATAAAATGGACATTTTAGAGTTATATTATTACTAAATATAGGAATGTATTATTTTTTTAAGATTTATTTTTAAAAAATGTCATATAAATTGAGACAGACAGATAAAATATTGATTTCTATTTTGTCAACGTTTATATTAGGCTTTAGTTGACAAATGAACAATAAATTGAAATAAAATGAAAGTTTATTTCTAAAGACAAGTGTATGTTTGAATGTAAGGTAGGAGACACATGTGGGATCAATGAGTTATGGAGTTTTTTCAGGCGAAATGATCGCTTTTCACATTCTTTCTTATTACAAAACTAAACAATTGGCTATATAGATAAGAAGTTGAGATTTGTCAAGCAAATTCTTGGTTCAATGACGGAGTCAGAATTTTTATTAAAAGGTATCAAAATATAAAGTGAAATGATTAGTATGTTGCTATCAAAGATAGAACGCATAACGTCAAATTATTAGTATCTCATAAAGTGCATTTTCTTTATTCCCATTTTTTCAACCAAAAATAAAAATAAAAAATTGAGATAATATTTTAAAATTTGAGGGACCATGTGAGAAATCAACTCGCAAATGCTTTAGGCCTAAAGGAGTACTACTCTACTTTTAAATTTTATTTCAAATTTGTTGATATGCATGTAATCATCACTAATGATAATTCTTAGTATATAGAATGTAACCACAATTCACAAGAAGATCATCTAAGTTTTTTATCCAATTCACAGTAGGAGGAGTTGGGGTGATTGGGCACATGCAAAAGAGCTAACTTTTAAATTTTAACAGATATTAGATAGAGGATTAAAATTGTACTAATTTTGAAGATTTGAGCATGCACTGTCTTACCCTTGGCCCTTTTGATGGTTCAATGTAGGTGTTGCTCCCACTTGGTATAAGATCATAAGTTTTTCTCTGCATTCACTATAAAATTCGATAAAGCTTTGGAGAAGGACAATGTACAAATAAATGCTCTTTGAATTCATCTTGTGTCATAGGCTGCATTTGGTGTCAATCACCATTCCCCATTTTAGTAGCCTATCTATGGTTAGTAACTTCCCCTGTCGCTGCAATCAGGTAGTAATATTGTCGCGATCCAAATGTCAAGATCATGATGGCACACACTCCGAGAACCTCAAAATGATGTATAGTCGAAAGAAAAACACATACAAGACTTCCAAAGGGAAGTCAGGGCTTCAAGCCATAACTAATAAGAACACAACAAAGATATTCTCAAAACCTGGTAGCATAAGTGTAAAGATCATCTAATACATTTTTTTATTCTGAAATACATCTCAAGCATTCGAAAAGAAATTAACGATTGTAAATGATAGATGGAGACCAATGGCGATCCGAAAAGCAAGATCTCACCACAACTCCGAACAGAAGAATCGCTAGATCCGATCAGCCCCCAGAGGCGAACCTAGGATTTGAAAACTTCGGGTGCACCAATATTACCTTAGCTCAAATATGAGCTTTAAAATAAACTTAAAATAAAAACACTAAAATATAACACTTTAGCTGGATTCAAACTCAGGTCTTGTAGGTGAATCCTCTAGCTTGTACCAGCAGCACAATGACACTCCCATGCTCCTTATGGGTGCACTGTTAATTATATCCTAATTTCTATCAGTTTCTCAAAATAGATATACATATATACACATGATTTTTTTCCAAGCTAACGAATGCACGTGCACCCCCCACCTAAAGGGGTGGGTCCGCCTCTGTCAGCTGCTACGAAGATCACCCTGATTAGGATATGCATCAAAAGGATAATAGAAGTAGGGGATGAGTACAATCCACATGTACTTAGTAGGTTAGACCGACTGAGTATAAGCAACTAATCAGACTTAAGAAATAAACTATGAAACGATTCCACCTGCACGTTGAAAAGTCTCATTCCAGCATCAGTACAGCCAATTTATATAATAACGGCGCGAATAAAGTAAACACACAAGAATACAGATAAATAAGTCACTCAACATAGCAAAACTGGCCAATGCAATGTAATGAATGATGAAATGATGTGGTGGGATCAAGGTATACACCTTGCGGAGCTTTAGCTTTAGACAAGGACCCATGAGGGACTCGCAGTTCATATACCAGTCTCATAATCTCAATATCTCATCAACTTGCCACCTAGCTCGTGGTCAAAGATACAAGTAAGGTATCACATTTTCTTTCTCAAAAAGATAATATTTCTCCACTTTCTCATATTTCTATGAATAATGATATGCTGAATCAAGATAGATACATCACAATACATACAACACAAAGGTATTATCAGTTTATTAAGGATTTTGAATAGTATAAAGTTCTCAAACTCAACAAGTCATGAAACATGTCCTCAAATAAAAGGGATAGTGGAGGAATCCATTTGAAATCAGTCTTTACTACTTAAGAAGCTCTTTCATTTTAAAATGTTCAAATATCAATTTGAACCCCTAAATATAAGCCACACAGTCCCTCACTCGAGCAATTACTCACATATAACAGGTTTTCAGCAACAATTAAAGATATCACACAAGCCTCCACACAAACTAAGCATCACAAATAGTCATCACACGAAATAAACAAGAAAGTCAATACTTACCAATCTCTAAAACTCATACTACAATTCATTTCACAATTAACCTCCTAAGAAAGATCACTTACTCATCTTAGTCTAAAAGAGGGATAGTCAAACTTTCCTCGAAGGCCGAAACTTTACCCGAACAATTCTATCGGAGCACTTCCTCAACCACATGATCACTCAAACAATCTTCAACTATCAAGAATGGATAGAGTTCATCAAAAGGAGCCCAATGATACCCATGTTTATAGGATTAGAAACCGGGGTAAAACAGTTCAAAAATCACTTCGAAAATCGAAAGGCTAAAAGCAAATTTTTAGTTGAAAATCAAGTTCTACAAGCAAGAGGAGTTTGTGGTTGAAAAACCCATTAAAAACAAGCAAGAATCGAGTTCCAAAACATGATTTTACTAATTTTGCAACTTTGGGAAAAAAACCCCAAAACCCACATTGAAATCAAGATTTAAAAGAGTTTTTGGAAGATAAAATTTGAAGGAATTGATAACGAATAGATAAAGACACTTACCCAAACGAATCTCCTCAAGAAATCCCTCAAACATTTCTTCTCCTAAGCTCCCAAACGAGTAAAAAATGGTGGAATATGAAAAATGGGAAGAATTCCCGAATATACATTGTCAGGTTTGTAAAATGGGGTCCGCGAATGCGGGCCAAGTGTCGCGAACGCGGCCCACTAAGCCGCTAAGGCTCGCGAACACGGAAATAGTGTCACGGTCATGGAGCACTGTTCACCCACGAACACAGGCAATTTCTCTTGTAAACGCAGCCCTTCGAACACCCCACTCCCTCGAACGCGCTAGGGGACTCGCGATCGCGATCCCCTTTGCACCAGATAGCAGAAACAGGAAAAAGGCTTAAATCTAAGTCTTCGGCTGGACCCTCAGAAATCATTCGGAGTCCGATAAAAATAAACTAGGCATGCTACCTCACTGAATTCGACATTTCGGACTCAATGGAATCGTGGGATTTCCAAAGAGAGGTCAAATGACGGAAATACCCTCCCAGACTACTCTTATGGCTTAAAACTCAACTTTTCACCTCAAACGCCCAAAACTCAACCTAAGACCTCGGAAACCTTACCAACCACCTTACTAGCTCAAACTTAGCGTTTCAGATGCGATAAAACTGACAAAATTCCCATTCGACGCTTGAAACTCAAAATACTGACCTAAGTCAACCATATTAAGAATTCTCCACTCAAAAGGGGCAAAATCACCAAAAACACACCCGATTGCATCGGGAACTGCACCAACCATTCCAGCAATACAAACTAAGCATGAAAATGCTAAGTTGAATGATAAAATGATCATTTCACAATTACAAGCAATTCACAAGAAATGACACATTACAAATATAACATTTGGCCTTACTAGGTTCATAAACATTAGGCTTTTTCATGGAACTTTAGGTTTGTCACCAAGTAACTGATTATATAACTTTTGTATGATGCTCTTAGTAGGATCAAGTGACTATGCTCGTTTAGCAAAAGCCCTTGCTTCAA
Organism: Solanum appendiculatum; assembly: GCA_018342035.1. NCBI lineage: Eukaryota > Viridiplantae > Streptophyta > Magnoliopsida > Solanales > Solanaceae > Solanum > Solanum appendiculatum. The sequence goes on along the minus strand of JAGDQO010001535.1, from coordinate 864,980 downwards.
TTATTTTTCTAATCATCCAACACACTTGCTTTGGCACTTGGATATTGCTCACATGTTGCGCTTTTATATAATAGGTATGTATTCACTTAATCCATATCCTATCTTTCTTATGCTCCATATCTCAATATAGTTCTTTTATGATTGTAACCCTATTCTAGAGGAGCATTTTAGTGATATTAATACCTCTCACACATTTTGGAGAGCATACCCATTTCCAAGCTCTTAAGGTTTTCCTTATGATGGTATTACTTTCAAATCATAGGTAGTTTCTGCAATATGCTTCAATTAATCTCAATATTTTGTATGGTAATACAAATATTTGTATGCTTGAATCCTAAATATGACAATCTGAATTAGTTGTGCCTTTCCTGCATATAATAAGTTCCTAAATGTCCATGAAAATATTGTGTTGGTGAGCTTATTCATAAGAGCTTTCCATTGAATTAAGGAGATATTTTGAGTTGATATGGGCACTACTTAGAGATGGCAATGGGGCGGTGCAGGGTGGGTTGAGCTTAAACCGCAAAAATTTTAATCCGCCCCGCATAATAGTTTTTTTCATTTTCAACTCGCTCCACCCCGCCCTACATGGACCTTCCTCAAATGAATCTGCCTCACATAATTTTTTAAATATTTTTTTAATTTAAGTTTGGTACTAAAAATAAAATTTATTTTCTCATTAAGTTGTATTAATTTAATAGACAATGACTTAAAATTGTATTTTTTAGAGGTCAATTGGGAAGCAGGTAAGAAATTGTATTAATTTTGATTAAACCATTTTCATTTACTATCTTGAATATTTTAGTAACTTTAAAGAAATTTTCAATTGATATTAGTTTGAATAAAAAAAATAATGAATTTGTCATGAGATTTGTGTATTCTTACTCTTGAAGGGTGCTCTATCACTCTTATAACATGTAAAAAGTTAAAATTAAGTTTGAACCGGCATACAACCACATAGACCTGCAACCCGCCCCGTATTAATTTTTAATAGCTTCAAAATTGCTTCAATAACTTCATGCTTGATGATTTATCAGAATTTCTTTAAAAAGATTGTATTAAAATCATTCACTCCCTTCTCTTAGGTAGACTATAACTTTTCAAGGTCCTCTTCTCACGAAATTCAATTAGGTATTTCCTTCAATACTTACGTATGACTCATACAAACAGTTTGCAATGAATACGACTTGATAAATTTTATATTTGGAATAATCAAAAAATGTTTACATTGAATTTTATGAAGTCATAAATATTTTAATGTTATTTTTAACTTCTTTTTGGAGTTATCATAGAACCCTCTTCATTTTTGTTATTTCCTAATTTTGAAATCTATATAACATGTTGTGTGTGCATTTGTGTGTGTGAATATACATATATATTATTATACATTACACATAAATTTTATATATAATGTATAAATAATGTACTCTCTACAAGATTAAAGTACATTTTGATATATTTGACATATATTTAATTTAAGACCATAAGATTCAAAAGTCTTTTACTTTATAAAACTCTACTTATTAATAACCATGTATAAACAAAGTATCCAAAAATAAACCACAGCCTAGTTGTACTTTAAAACCTAATATCTCTGCCTTATTCCTCCCTCTCGCAAACAAAAAAAGAGAAAGAAAGATGTAGATCTAAACAAAGAATAATAATCGACATACACAAATAATTTTATTTTTTCTTTATGTTACATTCTTAAGAAATCAAGAAGAAAAAGAAGCAAAAAAATGTCAAGAAAAACAAAGGTACAAATAGGAAACTCTTTTTTATCAAAAAGAAGAAAATTTTACAGTTAAATGGACAAACCAAACAGATTATGTTGTGTGAAATTAAATCCGATAGTGTAAGGCTCTTCTTCCAAGTAGATTTATAGATGTGTAGTGTGAAATCAACTCTGACAATGTGAGGCGTAGATTGACAGTGTGAATATCTGTAAACCAATTTCTTCAAATCTGTTGTCTTTCTGTTTGAAAAGTCTCCGGGGTCTTTCACTTTTAAAAAAAAAGTATACAAAAACACAAAAGCTATCTGTTTCATCATTAGCAAGGCATAATTATCAAGACATTATTAAATGACAAGACCATAACCCCGTGCCCCCACCTTAAAGGATCCCAATTCATCACCCTCATCTCTAACTTATTCGTGGTTTTAAGGTGCTTTGAATCAAGTTCCATAATTAGCAATGCCAAGATATATACAAGGATAAAGAAATTCTTCAATTAAATTTTCGAGATAAGTTTTACTATCTATCTAATGAAATATTTAAAATTTGTTAAGTAGCAAGATTTCACAAATAAAATGAAAAGATTTCGTCTGAAGACAAAGACTTGGGAGTAGGGTTAGGATAAAAGAGGAAAGCTAGTTTTAGCTATTAAAAAAAAGTAGTATAAAATGAGAAGGAAAAAAATGTATTTTTTTTTTTGCCTTTCAAATGATTTGATTTTTAATTTTTGTCATTTAAATATTTAATTGAGCCCTATCACAATCAAGGACTAAAAGAAAACTAAATAAGATTAGGAATGGCTGCACACTATTGGAAAAAAATATGGATGGACCCTATTTTATTTTGATGTCACCTATATTCTGAAACAATCAAGTTCTTTCACCAATTATGCAAGAAGGTAAGTATTGCTGGGTTTAAGCAAGGTGTGAATGGGAAATAAGAATAAATGAGAAATTGGGAAATGTGGGGGAACCAATTTGGAGGAAAAATGAAAAGTCATTGAAGATGAAAAGTTATTTCTCTCATATTGGTAGAAGTAAAGGAAAAAGGTTATTCTTATATTAGGAAACACTTCTTTTAGCTCTTAAAGGGTTAAGTAGAGGATGCCCCCTCGCGCCGTCGTCATCGCTCATTCGGCTTCGGATTCTCAATAGTAATTCGGAATTATTAATTAGTTATTTAATTAATTAATTCACTGAATTAGTTAGGAGTAACTAAATTTATTTGAAAATTCACGTCACTCAGAAGGGATTTGTTCCTTCCGAATAGACGTTTCTTTTCCCAAAAGACACCACCATTCTGAACAAGTATGTTCACACCTATGATTGTCTATAAAAGGAGAGGGTTTCTCTCATTTTTCGACACTGAAAATTTTTCTCTCTTCTGCATACATTTTCTTACAAATAAAATTGTCGATCGATTGAGTCTGTGTGTGATCTCGTTGCTGATTTTTGAGTTCGCTGAAATTATTGAAGTTTGAGGTACCGCTACTTCTTTAATAGGTTAATCCGTTTTATCTTGGGAGAAATTAATCTACAACCTCGGGTACTTGAGGGGATTAAATTTCTTAAGGATACATAGTGGGTTCTGTGAACTCGAATTATATATTTTCTATTTTTCAATTTCATCTTTTTTCTGTTTCTGTTTTACTAACCTGAATACAGGAGATAACAAGTATGGAATAATAAATCAACATAAGAATTTTTATGTGGAAAAGTATTTCTTCAAGGAGGCAAAAAACATGATTTATCTCTATTAGTATTACCTAATCTCTCAACTATAGCCCGAGTAATAGTTTAGGTTACAACACTTTATACACTAAAGGAACTGACTCTTACAACCTTGATCCCAATACTGTTGATACCTTTTCAAACATTTTCATCAACTCTATCTAGTATATGAAATCCCTTGCAATTCAAAATAAACACCTACTACAAATCACAAGGATGAAAAAAACATACAATTTTAAATTCATAAGAATCAACTCAAGAACAGTATGAATAACAATTATGTCTTAACACAAATGAATACACAAATATTCATTACACATGGCTAGGGGTGTCAAATGAACGGGTTGGGTTGAAATTAGAGATATTAATATAGATTAAAATAGAAATCGGGTTGGGTCCTGACCCGCCCAAGTTTACTTTGGGCTCAAATGGGCTAAAAACGAGTTGGGTCTTGACCTGCCCAATTTGACCCACTTAATCTCAATAATTTTAACATATTGATATTTAACTTTTATAACCACAATTTGAATTTCAACTCAAGAATTATTTTTTTTTAAAAAAGTTACAAATGGATAGATAAATCCTAAAATATATTAAATAGACAATAATTCATACCTTCAATATAGGAATTGGGAACATACATTACATCAATGCAAATAAAGAGTCTTAAAACGGGTTGAAATTGAAGATTGAATTGGGCTCAATTGAGGATTCTCTTAAAATGGGTTAATGAGATTCAACCCAATTCAAATTATCTTGAGCCCCAACCTTAAAATTCTAAGCGGATTGGACGGAATACCTATATTTGGGTTCATTTTTGACACCTCTACACATGGCACATTATTAATTTCAAACTTAATTACCTATGACTGAAATATTTACTACTAAATATGTACACAAACCCAAAACCTGAATACGAACACCATGCTACCTGGATCGATTTTAATTTTTTGTCCTTAACAATCAAACTTATGTATGGGGAAACATAAATTCTCTAAGAGCACAAGACATACCTTGTCAAATATTATGATGTGGAAATATAAACTTATATTTAGTAAAAAAATTAGTGAAAATTTTATAATTGACATATATAAGACTAATTATTATTACTTATGACATTATTCTTTATCTTTCAAGTTTTAACAATAAACAATTACGGGTTATAACATTTTAATAAATAAAAAAAGTTTTAAAAAATGTGATATACCATTTTGTTAAATAAAAAAAGCATTAAAAACTGGAACATTAATTAACAAATAAATTTTAAAAAAGTAATGATAATTAATAATAGGCATAAAATTAGGAGAGTCATAACAAAAAGAAGAGTCCGGAGCCAACAGGGTAACAAAATTGAGTTAAAATTCCAAAAGGGCAACAAAAAAAAGGTTGAAACCAAAAGCAAAGGCGTATCCAGAATTTCGAGATGAGGAGTGCACTATTGTAAAAAGGTGGATCTAAGATGTAAATTTGATCGGATATATCTATACATATATAAGATTTAGATTTCTAATCTCATTTAGAGAGGTGCACCCAATCATCGTCACATAATATGATACTCCAAATATGGGTTCACACACCTATATTTCAATATTTTCTTAAAAATATAACACTATTATATATGATCTCGGGAGGGGAGTCTGGGTTCACGTGCACCCGGTGACCCCCCCCCCCTAGATACGGCCTGACCAAAAGGGCAACTTTTGGATGGGAGGCTAACGACGTTAATTTTGTGGAGATAGGCACAAGTACCTATGCACCTTACAAGGCGCAAGGCGGCGCAGTCTTTGTAAGACACATGACTGCCTGCGCCTTGTAAGGCGCAAAGGCACATGTGCCTTTCTCCTTACCGTAAAAAAAAAAATTATATTACTGTCCCTCTAAAATTGGTCCATATTTTTATTTTTATATTTATATAAACATGAAAAAAGGAATATATTATTGTCCCAAGTACCAACACTTATGTCCATAACTTTTATCCATTTTTATTTCTTCTGTATATTTGTATTCAAATTTTGGCCTTCATCATTTACCTTCCTTGAGAACTAATGAAAAATGGGGTCCTATGGCTATTTTTTCTTCAATTTTCACTCGGTATTCGATATCTGTTTTAGAGTCGATATATTCAAATCTTCATTAAAAAGTTTCATTTTGAGGACATAACTAGAGATCAAACCCGAAATCAGTAGTGAAGTCATCATTGTTCAAGAGGTGTTAAGCAACACCCTTCGCTAATATATATATATATATATATATATATATATTCTCATGCATTTACTTATTTATCGATTTGACTCCGTTAGTGAAAGTACTGATTGAGAATTGTCTTTCTATCTCACATATATAAGGGTTAGGTCTGCATACATCCTACTCTCCCCAAATTTTACTTGTGGAATTACACTGAGTATATATTGTTGTTGTTTTAGTGAAAATTTTGACGACACCACTACTCAAAATCTTTAATTAAAGATAAAGTAATACTTATTACTCCACCGCAGCCACTTGGACGTGGCTCCTTTGGCTTGTCCCACTATACTATTATAAATAACTGATTACTTAAAATGACCTTCTATTGTTATAATATATTTTATAAAATATGATTTTTGTACTATTTATAGAAAGCTACTACTTGTTTATTAAATTATTACTATAATTCTCCTCTCTTTTCTTTTCTTTTTTTTCTTTTTGGTTTTAGTGATTGCTAGATTCATGCAATGTGTAATTTTTTTTTTTAATAGGAAGGAGAAAGGCGCAGGCAAGCCTGCGTCTTACAAAGACTGCGCCGCCTTGCGCCTTGTAAGGTGCATAGGTACTTGTGCCTTTCTCCATAAAATTAACGTCGTCACCCTCCCGTTCAAAAGTCACCCTTCAACCTTTTTTTTTGTTACCCTTTTAAAATTTTAACTCAATTTTATTGCCCTTTTGGCTCCGGACTCACCAAAAGAATATTTGTTTTCCTTATTTAGCTCAAGACAGTTACTGACCTACTAGCTCACTTGTTAATTGTCTTTCAAACAAATTTTTTTTTGGTTACTCAAAATTTGTCTCTTTTTCTCTTTTCTCAAAATAGTAATAGTCACTGTCTTCTCTCTCAATTTTTTTTTCATATTCGTTTTCATTATATGCAAGGTGGAAGATGGGATCGTTCAGGTTAGTGTTTATTTCGAATGTATTTTTGTATTGTATATATCAATACTACTGAGTAATTCAGTTTGATTTAGTGAAAATGTAATTATTTTGTGTGTGTAAGATTTCTAATTTTATAACAATAAAACGGTAAAAAATGATACAGATAAAAAAAATTGGACAATTTTTTAGTTTTATATGAAAAAAACTGCATAACATTCCCCTAGTAGTGGAGAATCTTCTAGAATTTCCAAATCTAAATGGGTCAAATCTGTTGTATTAATTATTCAATTTTTATTTCAATTTTTTAAGGTAAACTGATTAAATATAGATTTTGTATACTTTTTATATAATAAGTGTTTACTTTTGGCATGAGTTTGGTGTAAAAATTTGCATATAACTGCGGTAAAATTGATATACTGTTAGTTTATAATTAAAGAATGTTTACAATTAACTTGTTTGAATTTGATACTCTTCTTGGTATGAACCAGTGTTCATTCTTTGTATGAAATTGATATAAATATTGACAGAAAACTTGTATGAAATTGGTATACTATTTATATAACAAAACACCATTAGTAGTTATAATTGGTTTGAAATTAGTATTCTTTTGGTACTAATCTGGTATGAATCTGTGTTTAATTTTGACATGAAATTGGTTAGAATTGTGCATAATAATGGTATGAAATTGGTATATTGTTAGTTACCATTATATAATATTTGCATAATAATGGTATGACATCGTTATACTCACTCTTGGTATGAAACTAGTATAAATATTTGCAAAAAAATTGTATGCAATTGGTATACTATTTATATAACAAAAGACAATTACTAGTTAAAAATGATTTGAAATTTATATTCTTTTGGTACGAATTTGGTGTGAACCAATGTTTACTTTTGGCATGAAATTTGTATAAAATTAGGCATAATAACTATATGAAATTCCTGTTGAACCTCTCCCATGCAAGAGTACGTGGGATACACCAAGTTATGTGTCGGAGCCTAAATTGTTGCTGCCTGGTTCTAAAAGAAAGGTAGGGAGACCACAACTTGAACGCTGAAAGGGGTTTCCTGATGTGAAATTCAAGAGGTCTACAGTTACGTGCAGTACATGTCGTCGGGAGGGACACAACATTTAAGACATGTTCAAATAACCCTGCTGAAATAATTTGTTTTTATTTTAATTTAGTTATTAAATTGTGACAAACACATGTTTTGATTTTTTTTGGTCTTTTAACTTAATGAATTCTGATTTCAGAACATTTATTATGTGTACTACTTACTCCTTTGTGTAAGCAGTGTTTTTCAAATGTAGAGTTAAAAAATTAAAATTAGGTAATGCTGGTATGCAATTGATATCCACTGAAAAAATTAAGTCCATCAATTTATGCAATTAGTTTCCAACTGATATCACATTGGAAATATTAAGTCTAATAATGCATGCAATTGGTATCTAATTGGTATCCAACTGAAAAACAACATATAATTGAGATTTCAACTGATTTAGCCAAGCTAAAACTATTTAATGTTGTATCCAATTGGTATCCATTTGGAAAGCTTAAGTGTAACAATGTATGCAATTGATATCTAAATAGAATTTCAAAATGTTTAATTCTTACTACTTTGTTTATGAAGTGTTTTTCAAAACTAAAATTTCAATCTAAAACTGGTTAATGTTGATATCCAATTTGTATCCAACTTGAAAAATAAAGACTAACATTGTATGTAAAGTGTATCCAGTTGGTATCCAACTAGTATCCAACTTGAAAAAATAAGTCTGACAAATTAAGAATAACATTGTATGTAAATTGTATCGAGTTGGTATCTAACTGGTATCCAATTGGGAAAAATAAGTCTGACAATGTATACTTTTATATTGAACATAAAACATACTTTTGATTTCCAAAAAAAATGAACGAAATCAATAAAACTTGTTTAATACTGCATAGTAACAATAATAAAATAATGCGTAGTATATATTGTTCTCAAAAACTAAAGCAAAAAATAGCATCCTTAAACCAAAACATGTAATTAAAATTCTAAACCAATCATCTATCTGGGAACTGATCTCCTTGGTCTTGGTGTAGGATAATTGGTATTATCTAAAGCATGTTCTTTTGCTATGCGCGGTCCACCAAATTTGCTAGCAACAATGCCAGTTACTTCACTCTTACTAATTGCGCCATCAGCATTTTTGCTGACAAATTCGCACCAAAATCGTGTCAATTTCATATATATATATAATTAAATGGAATAAAAATTGAATAGTTAAAAAATTAATTTAATAAAAAAATGCCTTCACAACATTTTTGCCCTTGTTAGACTTGGAAATTTTCGAATCATTTTTCAATGTTGCTCTTCTTTTCGATGATTTTGAAGACTGGCCCCTTTCCACGTTCTTTGATCTTTTTATTTTTTTTTTACTTACAAAATCTTAATCGAATTCTGAATACTCAGAGAACGGAGGTTTCACCATTTTCTCTTTCCTTTTTTGTCCCTTTCAATTTGGAGGAGTTGAAATTTTCTTTGATTCTTGTTTCTTGTTACAAAATTTGTAGAAGTTTTCCTTTGAATGGAGAAGAAGAACAAAGAAGAAGGTGAAAGAGAAAGAGAAATTGTGGTGGAAAGAGGAACGTGGGGTGGAGATAGGGGGTTGACATGTGATAAGTTAAAAAATCCCTTAAAAGGTGTAATAGATAATTACCAATTGATTCTCTCACCTATTAATTATATAATATATAATTATTTAATAAAATGTAATTAATTAATTTATAAATTAAAAAAGATCTGTTAATACTTGTAATTAAAATGTTATAAGTAATATTATTAAAAAAAATAGATATAAAGATTATAATATTAATCCTAAATAGATGTGTGGTATGATTTTTCCAAAAAAATTATTTATGTTGAGGGAAAAAATTAAAGACCAACACGCAAAAGTGCCCATGAGGCCACGAAGGACATTAGGCCTTAATTATCTCTTCCTTTTATGAATTGGGCTTATCATTCGGAGCTATACTAGGCCCCATAATAAAACATCAATGGCGACTAGGGTTTCTGATTCTCCACAAGCAGAAATCGAAGCCGAGAGGAAGAAGAAGAAGGAAGAAAAATGAAGACTATACTGTCATCGGAGACAATGGATATCCCTGACGGGATAACCATCAAGGTAAAAGCAAAGCAAATTGAAGTTGAAGGACCAAGAGGAAAGCTGACTCGCAATTTCAAGCACTTGAATCTTGATTTTCAGCTCATAAAGGATGAAGAAACTGGTAAGAAGAAGTTAAAAATTGATGCTTGGTTTGGATCTCGGAAGACTACTGCAGCTATTCGAACTGCACTTAGTCATGTTGAGAATCTCATCACTGGTGTTACTAAAGGGTATCGTTACAAAATGCGTTTTGTGTATGCACATTTCCCTATCAATGCTTCAATCTCTGGTGGGAACAAGTCTATTGAGATTAGAAACTTTCTCGGCGAGAAAAAGGTACCCTTTCTCTTGCTGTTGCTGATTCTTCAATTTTTCGTGTTATATGAATAATGTGCTTATCTATTTGGTTTTATTTTCTATTGCTTTGTATACTATATCGTTTCTGTGGTGCAAATTGGAACTTCTGACCTTTTTTACAGCTTTGTTATACTCAACTGTATGTTAAATTATCATTTGGATTGTTTTACAATCGAGAGGTATGAGAAATTGGTCTCCTAATTTAGGAATGAAACAAGAATCTACTTCTTGTTGATTGAAAATTTGCATTATTTGCTGCTTGGAGTGGTAGTTTTTAGACATAAGAAGTGCAATGCAAAAGAACGCCTTCTTTCTGTGGAGGCCTCGGACAGTGGAAGATGATCAATCGCTAAGGGGAAGTGAAATAATACTAGGCCAATTCCCCGGTATTCATTGAAGATTTTGCACATAGCCTTGCTAATTCTTTTTTAAAAGTGAAAGACCATTTATGTTTGCACTGTTATCTTACTGACCAGTTATGTCAACTCTTTCTTAATATGCCGGGACTAAAATGGAGCATGCCTTACTGAAATGTTGAAACATCAGAAGCATGGCAAACCATTTCGGCTTGCTTACATATGGTGGACAGTTTCTGCTACTTCTGACTATTGAAAGTGGAAATTCAAGCTTTGAAACTCAATTCTAGCATTCCTTTCAATTCATTCAACCGATTAAATAGTGTGGAAAGATACTAAAACATTTGATGATTTCAGGTGTCTTTGTTAGCTACATGTTTGATTTGGAGGCTCCATCCATTTTTAGGAAAAGAAAATGAAGATTCTCTGAAAGGATCAATTTTTTAGGATTGTTGTATTATGGGTAAAGATAGTTTGATTTATCGGCATTGAGCAATGTGCTTCCAAGTCCTCCATTTGGCTGAAATCTGTGTCTTACGTTTAAATAGGGAGGTGCACTTAAACAATGTTATAATACTGTTGTTTGGGTTTTTGTTTCTATGAAGTCAAGTAGTTTCTGACTGACTAGTCCACGCTTCTGTGTTGCTTCCACGAGTAAATAAATTTGATGAACTAGAGAGCTTAATTGAAATACTTGTGGCTAATAAAGAAGGGAAGTGCGTGCAATCAATAGATGAACTTGAGGGATGTTTGAATAAGAGAAGATGTTTAAAGCCTCATCCCATTAGGAATGAAAGAATTGTAGGAAGTCTTCTCTTGATGGACTGATGTGCTCTTTTTGTTTCTTCTTCGTGTAACTGTTTAAAATCTCGTGCTACATTGTTGGAATTAAATCACTTCCTTGAGTCTAATTTTTTTCACCATAAAATGCTGAGCACTGTACAGTAGACTTTAACATTTCTTGTCTGAATGTTATGATGCTTAAAAGTGTCACAAATTTCCTTAATGAATGGAAGACCACCTTTGTGATAAAGTTGATAGCTTCTTGTCTGACGTAACTGCAGGGTAGTAAGACACTAACTTCTTTGCTCTGTATCAGGTGAGGAAAGTGGATATGCTTGATGGGGTTACAGTTGTCCGTTCTGAGAAAGTTAAGGATGAATTGGTATTGGATGGAAATGACATTGAACTTGTCTCTCGGTCTGCTGCCCTCATAAACCAAGTAAAACTCCCATATCTTTTCCCCTCTATATATGTCCATTCATACATACAGTTTGCACGTTTTCTAAACTCACTCTCTTTCTTTTGACAGAAATGCCATGTGAAAAACAAAGATATCCGTAAGTTTTTGGATGGTATCTATGTCAGTGAAAAGGGAAGAATAGTTGAAGAAGAGTAAGTGCTAGCAAACTGGTTCTAAGATCATATGCCGATTTCATAAGAAAACATTTGAAGCTATATCAACAATTTTGGTACTAGGGATTTCTTCATGACTACATATCTGTTAAAGATAAGTTTTTGTTTTGTGTAATGGTTCATTAAGAGATGGATGCTTTCTTTGGACTGTTTGTTTATCTTCAGATCAATTTCAATGTCTTTTTTTACCTGTTGGTTGTTGCCATTTTGAGTTTCTCCAAGAAAGTGTTATGGAGAGACACCATAACAATGTAACATTCTTAAAAAGGTTTTTAGTGTATGAGGGATTTGGTTGATGTTAAAGTTGCTCAATTCCAATGAATTTCAATCCCTTATCTCTCAGCTTGGAAGGGCGCCAACATGGTGTTATCATACAAGATAGCAATGTGTGCATGTTGACTTGGACATACGTATCATTTGGTTTGTTAACAATATTACCAATTACCAATCTTTAAGATAGGGGTGGACATAAATATCAAAAAATCAAAGAGAACCAAGTCGGTTCTTTGTTTTTTCAGTTCGATTTCAGTGTTTTCTTTTTCAAAAGTTTGGTTTTTCGGTTTAGTGTTTGGTGTAAGGGTCTTGGTACTTTGGTGCACAGAAGAATTGAACTTTTATTAATTATTTTAAAAAATTAAATAAAATTGTGTATATATATACACACGAGTGCATCTCCTTAACCAAAAACCAAGTCTAACAAGCAACCATCCATAAACAAATGAAGGTTTTTAGGCGTCACATGGTTCAAGTTTTTAGTCTCATTTTATTTTTCATCCGCACCAAAAAATCATTTTAAAAACATCGAACTAATTGAACCGAATTTGAAAAAATTGAATTGAATCAAACTATTTTGATTCGGTGTTCGATACACACTTTTTCAAAATTGAAAACCAAAAAATCGAATCGAAATTTTGATAAAATCGAACGCCCAACCCTAACTGGTGTATTTTGTATCAACAGTATCATTTATAAAATTCTCTCCTTTTAGCACAAATTTGTACGTTGTATATGTTTTTGGGATAGATGTTGCACATAATACCTTCCTCTAGGTTTCATTTTATTGTTCTAACCTTGTGCTTATTATACGTATTTTGGTTATTTTGTAACAACTTTATTTATTATTAATGTAAAATAATTATAATTTGACCGATTTGCCCTTTTTAAATATTTAATTCTTATCATTATTTAATTTATCAAATTATTTTATTAACAAGTTCATTAAGGATCCATAATCGCACTCTAATAATGAATCCCAATTACTTAGAAGACAATTTGAGTAATACAGCCTAAGCTAAATCCAATTCAAGACTCAGGTTAAAAGAATGGAAAAATTACTAAAGTACACACCTTTACTATATTATTTTCCATTTGTTCCTATATCTTTTAAAAATAACTAAAATCCCTTATTTTAATAATGTATCGTATTAATGTATTAATGTATCAGTGCTTGTATTAATGTATTTGTGCTTTCATTAATGTATCCGGATTGGGTTAATTTTTATTTTAATAATGTATCTGTATTAATGTATCCGCGCTTTCATTAATGTATCTGGATTTAGTTAATTTTTGTTTTAATAATGTATTCGTATTAATGTATCTGTGCTTGTATTAATGTATTCGCTCTTTCATTAATTTATCCAGATTGGGTTAATTTTGAGGGATTATTGTAATTAGAAAAAAAGTAGGGATAGATAATAATTTCATCTTTACACTATGTGATTTATGTAACTTACCCTAATAATTGTTACAAAACAATTAAAACAAGAGAGGTAAACATTATATTTTTAAGTATAAGGGAGCAGTATTACAAAGCAAAACTTGGAGGGAGGTCTTTAAAATTATTCCTATATATTATTAAGATATATAATGTACATAGTATTTTGTAAAATTCTCTCTTAAAATAAATATATGATGTAGTATTTCTAAAATGAATATTTTTTTATCATCAAATCTGTTAACCATCCACTAAAGAAAGTAGTTATTACTAGTTCGTAATTCCTTTGTCCTATATTAGTTGTCATTTTGCTTAATTGAGAATCAGTTTAACTAATCTTTATTTATATATATATATAGAGGTTAATTCAACTTCTAAAGATATTTTATAATAAAAATTTCACAAAAAAATACTATAAATCATATTTTTTTTCTCATATTAATATGGTGAAAATATATATAATAAAATTTTAATTAAAACTAATTTAGTTTAATTCTCAAAAAATTAAACATGACAAATATTATGAGACGGATGAAGTACGTTCTAATAAATGCGGGTTATACTGGAACACGCATGCTTCCTAATTCCGCTACAAGATGAGAATACTTAAAAGACTTGTGCTAGAGATGTAGGAACTTAGCATAGAAGGATGTGACTTATTGATCAATGAAGTGAATTAATTCTAATAGCAAAAAAAATATTACACGATTTCTTTTCATTTGTCCTATCGTTGTTGAATAGAGTTTCCTGATACATGTTACAGATGGGAGGTGAGAGATGTCTTATATTTTGCAGAATTAGTTAAAGTACATGCAAACTGATCCATACACCCTAATTATTACGAAAAAAAGAGTAGCTTAAAACTTATATGTCAATTAACTTTTTTAAATATCTATTTTATCTTCACATTATCAACGTCTGTTTTTCACTTCTTTAAATTCATGATATTTTTCTCTTTTTTTTTTTAATCTCTGTGACAAATTATTCTATAGAAAAATAAATATTATTTTTTCGAAACAAAAAGAAAAAGAAAAATGAAAAATACTAATTTTCATGCCCAAAGAAAAATCAGAACTCGCCATAATACAATCAATTCAATTTACTGGTCTAAAGCTTACTGATCCATGTCAGATTGAAGAGGAGTTCATCTTTGTTTTCAAAGGTTTAATGGGGACTAGAGAAGATAGACTGCCATGTCTAAATACTGTGGTGGTTAAAATAGGAGTGAGCCTAAATGTGCAACAACAAAGGATACTCATTCAGGAGGTGACTGATGCTGAGATATTAGAGGCAGTAAAGGCAATGCCTAAAGAGAAGGCTCTAGGGGTAGATGGATTTCCTATAGAATTCTTCACTAAGAATTGGGAGGTGGTACACAAAGATGTGTTCAAGGCAGTAAAACAATTTTTTAAAACTGGTAGGCTGTGTTATGCTATTAACACAACTAATGTCACTTTGATACCTAAGATTCCTGCTCCCACAAAGGTTAAAGACTTTAGACCTATAGCATGCTGCATTACCCTGTACAAAATCATATCCAAGGTGATAACTCGGAGGCTCAAAACTGTCATATCTGATTTAGTGGGACATTCACAATCAGCTTTTGTTGAAGGCAAAAGCATTGTAGATAACATATTGTTTAGTCATGAGATATTTAAAAGTTACGCCAGAAAATGGATCTCCCCCAGATGTGTTCTTAAGGTTGATTTGCGGAAGGCTTATGATACGTTAGAATAGAGTTTCTTGGAGAAATTGCTGATTGATATGGGTTTCCCTTCTAAATTTATCAACTGGATCATGGTGTGTGTGTCTATTGTCTCATATTCCTTGTTGATAAATGGAGGGCTCACAAAGCCTTTCCCTGCAAAAAGAGGCATCAGGCAAGGAGACCCTATGTATCCTTACCTGTTTGTCTTGGCCATGGAGTACTTAGGCAGAGAATTGAGCCAATTAGCTACCAATGGAGATTTTAATTACCATCCTAGGTGCAGGAAGCTAAATAGAACTCATATTTGCTTTGCTGATGATCTCCTAATGTATTGCAGTGTTGATGTAGTCTTTGTTAAACTACTACATGGTGCATTCTTAAAATTTTCAGAGGCCTCTGGCTTGAAGGCAAACACAGACAAGAGTGCTATATACATTGTTGGTGTGGCTAATCATACAAGGCAAAAACTCTTAGATGAACTGGGCAATGTTATGGGCACACTACCATTTAGGTACTTAAGTGTACCATTGGCAACTAAAAAGCTGAATATAATTGCATGCTTACCATTAATTGAGAAGATAACAACTAGATTTACTTGTTGGTCAGCAAAACTTCTATCTTATGATGGTAGGCTACAACTGATCAAAGCTGTGTTATTTGGGGTTCAAGCTTACTGGGCTCAGGTTTTCATTATTCCCAAGAAGGTTATGAAGACAATTGAACAAATTTGCAAAACTTTCCTTTGGACAGGAGCAACCACAACTTCGAGAAAAGCACTAGTCTCATGGGAAACCATATGCTTACCAGCTACTGCAGGTGGATTGAATGTCATGAATCTATGTAAATGAATGTAGCTGCAATTCTGAAACTTCTATGGGATGTAGAAAGAAAAAAAGATTGTCTTTGGATACAATGGATTCATAGCTATTATATGAAACAAAGGGATATAGAAACCATCCAAATACCCAAGAATGCATCTTGGGTGGTGAGGAAAATTTTGACATCAAGGAATCAAATATAATTCAACATAGACAACAAGGAATAGGATCAATCCATGCACTGTTGGAGCAAGCTCAACATGAAGGTAAATTTTCAATTCAGAAGATGTACCTTTCTCTTCTGCCAGCTTATCCTAGAGTTGAATGGAGACATCTCACATTGCACTCAAAGATACATCCAAGACATAAATTCACCCTACTGTTGAAAGATTGCAAAAATTTGGCATTGATGTACCACCAAATTGTGCGTTCTGTGGTCACAGTCTGGAATCTTTCACACACCTATTTGTTTATAACTGTCAGAACTATATTGTAAATATTTGATTTGTCAATGAAAATGTCGCTTAACCAAAAAAAAGTTTATGATGTTTTGTAACGAAATAACTGGGAAAAACAAGAAATTTCAGTTTCCCTTTTATTAACAATAAAATAATCAAAATCTATTATTGATTTAATGATTTTTAGTACACTCAAAATTCTATTGAAACGCTACCCCGTTTGCTGTCATTAATCTTTTATACATAATTTTTTTGAAAATATTTTTTAATTACCAACTATTTAAGCACTAGAAAGTAGACAACCTTTTTTTAGAGGAAATTTTTTTCATAAATTTGAAATTGTATGAAATAAAAAATGAGGAAAAATATTGTTTGTGATAGTGAACGTCATCCATGATGTCAGCTCTACTATGTTATTATTGGATATTTAAATATAGAATAACATGCCAATGATAATCAATTAATTAATAATAATTAATTTTAAAAAAGCTTGAGTGTCGCCTTTGTCGTCGGTTAAACCAATCAAAAGAATATTTTCCCATCTCCAACTTAATTAACTTTGTATCCAAATCCAAATCTAGCAAAATAAGTTTTTAAAAGAACGAAGAAAATGACTTTTCTAGTAAAAGACAGTCGGAAATAGGGTTTATAAGTGAAAATTTATATTAATTGTATTATTCACACTTATAAATTATACTCTAACTATGCTAACTATAATAGTATATTCAATATAGTCTCGCAACTTGATTATGCTCATTTTACAATAATAATTTAAGTTATATACTTTAAAATTGTAAAAAAAATAAAATTACACTAATAATATAATTTGAGTAAATATAACAAGTTTTATGTCAACTTAAATGCTATTAAATATTTTTACATGGTCAATACATAGTAAAACTTATGTATTTTTAGCATATAAGTTAAATCATTTATTAATTATTATTTATACGTATAAGCCACGGGCTAGCTACAACAATCAACGTAGAACTGACACGTTTAGTTCGGAGGTGGTAGACCATGAAATAAATTTCACTTTTTTCGGAGTTAAACTCTTATTTCGATTCATGTATGTTTATAAAATTCTGGAATTCAACTTCAAATTAAATTCTACAATTTTCAAGAATTTGAAAATAACATAAAAGTGATTTCACTCTAAATTACTCACAAAAAGTCAAAAACAACTTCAATTTATATTCATAGTCAAATACAACCTCAATTTTCTAAAATTATTTTTCATTTTTTAAACAAAAATTACATTTTACAAATTTCACAATGAAATATGGTCAAACGCCCGTACACAACTTCAATAATTTTTATAGTGAGTTTGATATGAAGGAAATATTTTTTAATTTTCTCATGTTTGGTTGACTTAAATATTTTGGAAAATGTTTTCCAAACTAAAGTATCTTACCCAAATTTAAGGAAAATAACTTACCTCCTAAAAGTAAGGAAAACATTTTTCAACCTCACACCTCAACTTTCCAACCTAATTCAAGTCTTGGGTTATCGATTCCTGATACTAATTCAGATTTGACTCTTAATTCTCGATTCGGGACATGACTCCCGATCTCCATTTGAGACTCAACTCCTGGATTTTGGGTTGGGTCGAGCTCAGATTCAAATTTGGGTGTCAGGTCCTTGGTTATGATTCAACGTCGGATCTCGAATTGAGTGTCGAGGTAGGGTCTCGAGTCAGGTGTAGGGGTGGAGTTTTGAGTCGAGTGTGATCGAATTTCGGATTGAGAGTTGAGGTCGAATCCAAGGTCAAGAGTCATGTTCGGGTCTCAGATCAATCGACGGGGTCTGGTGTCGAGTATCGAGATTGAGTCCTTGTTTGAAAGTCGGGTCTTGGATTGGGAGTCGGTGTTGGATCTCGGTGTGAAAGTTAGGTCCTAGGTCAGGAGTCGGAGTCGGGGTCGGGTGTTAGAGTCGGATCTCGAGTCAAAATTTGGGTCCTGCATCGGATGTCGAGGTTGGGTCCTAGTTCAGAAGTCTGATTTCGTTCGGGTGTCGAGTCTCGATTTAGGTGTCGAGCCTCGGGGTCGAATCTTGGGTCGAGTGTTGGGATCGGATCCTGGATCAATCATCAGTGTCGGATATCGATATTGATGTTGGTGTCGGGGTCAGGGTTGGGTCCTATTCGAATGTTGAATTTCGATCCGAGAGTCGGGGTCAGATTCTCAAATTGGGTGTCGGGGTCAAATCCCTACTCGATCGTCAAGATTATGTACAGATTCGAGTGTCGTGGTAAGGTCCTGGGTGGAGAATCGGGATCAGGTCTGATCTCGATTGAGAGTCGGGGTCACGTACTTTTTATTTACACTCTCTTTAGAAAATATTAATTAAGAGAGACACTTGATTATTTTACTTTTATTTATATCTTAAGATACATCTCTTTTCATTGTATATTTACTCTATTTATATTTTATAATTGATGTGTTTGTAGCCTTCAAAAATAATTGTTCTGTTCTACATTAGTTGTCCACCTTATTAAAAATAGTTATCACATAATACTTGTCAAATTACAAAACCAAGAGAGAATTAGTTTTTTTTGTTTTTGTTTTTACCCTTACAATTAAAATTCTTTTTTGAAAGTGTGAAAACAAGTTTGTCTTTACACCAAAGTAAATCTTTTTTATTTATGATCTCTTAAGGGACATGTAAAAAAAAAAAACAGATAATACAATTAATATGGAACGGAGAAAGTGCTATTAAGGATAAATGAAAATAAAACAATTAATTTTGTCTTGAAATTCTAAAACGATAATTATTTATGATATTATTCTTAAAATCACTACAGCTAATTTGAGATCGAAGGAGTAACATTACTAAATATTTCTTCTATTTAAATATGTAGCTAATTAATGACTAAAGCATTGGCAACTCACATGTTGATGTTTTGCTCAAACCAATGCATTTCTTGGCGTTCTTCATGGATCTTACATAAACCATTAATCTTAATCTCGTGAGCTTTCTTCTAATTTTATGTCACATTAATTAGCTACACCTACACATCTCCCAAGGATTCATCTACTTCCTCCGTCCAATAATAGTTGTCTAGTATACTAAAAATAAATGTCCAATAATACTTGTTTAATTTAAAAAATCAAAAGATAATTTACCTTTTATGTCTATTTTACCCTTGCTATTAAATACTATTTATCATCTAACATATTTCTCAAAGCATTAGATTTAATAAAGTTAAAGGATTATATAATAATATTACCACTATTATTTATTATTTCTTAAAGAGTGTGCCGAATCAATAATGAATAACTATTGTTGAAGGGAGTAACAAATAATTTGAAATTAATTATTTCAAATTACGGTTGACATTTGAATCATCACCTTTGTTGTTTTTTCCCCATTAGATCCAAACTAAGCAAACTCCTTTCTCCGTGGCATATTATTTGTCCATTTTCTTCTTACACGTTTCTTCAAAATCATAAATAAGAAGGATAGTTTTACTAAATTAATATTTCTTCCGTTTTAAAATAATTAAATTGTTGAGACATTTTTCATATTTCAAATTAACTTAATTGTTCAATCTCAATTATTTTTTTTGCCTAAAATGGATCCGAAATTGACAAACTCGGCTATGTTGAAAATGATGAACTGGTTTTAGGAAATCGATGGACTGCCTCGATTATAACTGAGGAACGTCCATCGATTTCCTTGAATAAAATATCGATATAAGTTTTTTGAAAAAAAAAATGATGGACTGCATAGGTTTTGTTTGTTGATATTCCATAAATATATATAAAAGAATATTGCACAGTATGGAATCGAACCCATGTATTTTCCACGATATTGAGCAATTTTATCACTAGACCATACATGCTCTTTGATGAAATCAATTTATACTGATCAACCACAATTTTTGCTCTTAAATTAAATAATCGATGGATGTCCGTTGCTTTTTTTTTTATATATATAAAAAAAAGTCCGTCGGTTTGTTTCTTAAAAAAATATTGAAAAACCTACTTAGTTTGTCGATTTTAGTCTGTCGAGTTAATTTTTTACGTTTTCTTAGTTGTGATACAAACTTGTTTACATTTTCAAAAAGAATTATTTAAAGATAAAATGAGAAAAATATAATTAATTCTATCTTGATTTTAAAAATTGACAAATAATATGGGACAACTATTTTTAGTAACGTGTGCGATATAATATGGGATGAAGGAAGTATTCCTTATAAATGTACACATTATTAAACCTTAAACTCCTCACATTACTCCAAAACAACATGACCAACTTCAAACCAATTGTATCTTTACAATTTTTCTTTTTCTCTTCCATTTCACTCTTACTGCTTATACCTTCTTGTTTAGCTTACAATGTGGTTAATTTTGGAGCTAAAGGAGATGGAAAGACAGACTCAACCGCGCCATTTCTTCGCGCTTGGATGTCTGCTTGCAGCTCAACTAGTCCATCCAACGTGTACGTTCCTTTAGGAACGTACGTTGTAAGGCCAGTGACATTCACTGGCCCATGCCGGAGCAGAATTGAGTTCCGTAGTGACGGAACTATAGTTGCTCCGGTTGATTATAATGTCATTGGAGGTTCTAATTTTTGGATTTTGTTTTATAAAGTTAGTAGACTTTCTATCTATGGTGGAACAATTGATGCCAAAGGACATAGTTTTTGGTCATGTAGAAGATCTGGACATTCTTGTCCTCCTGGAGCTAGGGTATGTAATTATGTTTTTAATCAACTTATATATAACCTTGTATTTAATCCGTGGAAATTTGTGCTATAAAACATGATTTTTCTCACTCACTACTAACCAAACCAGCTCACTGAAAAAACGCATGGTAGGAAACAAATTCCTACTGCAATACTTGGAACCTTCCAAGTTTTTTCGTATGAAAACATTACTATTTTTTTCTTTTCTCACCAATAATTCAATCAAAATATCAGTGAAAATAACCACGAAATATTTTCCAGGGGAAAAATAATAATTTTTTAATAATGATAAGTAATTGTTTGTAATATTGAAAAAAACTTTGTTTTGTGTCTCACATGACTGACATTAATCGCGTAAGGCACCTTTTAGTCTCACTAAATATAAAAACCCAAAAGTATAAGAATTGGGTTCACATTTTTGTAAGACAAAAAAGTGTCTCGCATAATTAGCTAGTATCATCAGTTGTGTGAGACACATAATAAAACTTTTCGCATTAGACTCTTTATAATATTTCATTATAACAGACATATTTTTTATTATATGTTTTGTATAATAAAAAAATATCTGAACAAACGACGTCATTATAAAATATAATGTGGTTCAATATTTCCTTACAATACTTGATTATAATCTCTTTGTTTGAATGCAGTCAATTACATTGTTATGGTGTGATAATGTAGTGGTAAGTGGATTAAAATCATTAAACAGTCAGATAATGAATATGGCAATTGATTATAGTAGCCATGTAAGAGTTGAGAAAATTAGAATAAGATCTCCAAGTGGAAGTCCAAATACTGATGGAATTCATATAGAGAATTCAAGAGATATTACTATCACAGATAGCATTATTCAGACTGGTGATGATTGTATTTCTGTTGGCACTGGTTCTATGAATATGTGGATTCAAAAGATTGGTTGTGGCCCTGGACATGGCATAAGGTAAATTATTTTCGAGGTGGATTCAGAATTTTAAATATATGTTATAGCCTCATCATCATTTAAGGCTTTGCTCGTGTGTGTTATGTTACTACCAAAGACAACATGGTTTAACTAATAGTATAAAATTACAATCACTATTTTTTTTATGAAAAATGTTCAGTGGCTTTTCACACGGATATTTTAATTGAGTTTGTGAGAAAAGAAAAATATATAGTAATGTTTCCATGTGAAAAAATGACAAACTTTTATACTTATTATTCTTCTCAATCATTTCCTTGAAATGATAATTGGGTGTACCTTCTCTTTAGAAATTTAAATCTTTTGTTTATTTTTAAAAATAAAATAAAATTAAGTAACATATCTCTACGTAGTTATTGACGACATTTCTTGCGTTTTAATTGATACTTTTCCCCCCTATTTCTATTTAGTGTAATCTTTCAAAAAATTTAAATCTGACTTATTGAAATTCTTATTTTTCTTTATTATTATAAAATTTTATATAATCAAATCAAATTAATTTGTATATTACAACTAGTAATAGCAGATGATATAGCATATAATTTAAGCAATTAGTTCAATTGATCTCAATATCTTTAGCAGAGAATATAGTTATATATGTAAAATACTTACTATTTTAGAAGATAAGAAATAACTTTTAACCTATAATATTAAAAGTTTAACGAGTCAATTTTATATATTAGATTCACCTCTTTGTAATTTTGCACCTATCCTCACAAAATTCTGGATCCACACATCCAATATACTTTTTCAAATATTACATTTTTATCTTTTTGATAATGTAAACAAGGGTGGATCTAGGGGGTTGTCATAGTGCTCACCCTAGCCCCCTCGATAAAAAATTACACCATATATACATGGGCGTATCTAGAGGGGGTGCCGTGGGTTCACGTGAACCCATGCTCCCCTCTCTAGATTATATATAGTAGTGTTATATTTTTAAAAAGGTATTTAAATATAGATGTGTGAACCCACATTCAAAGTATCATATAATAATACGAGGATGATTGGATGCACCTCTTTAAGTGAAAATTAAAATTTAAATCTTATATCTATCTTGTAACACCTCTCCAAGTGGTTATCGGTAACACTTTTGGCGTTTCAACTAATTTTTCTTTTGTTTTTTTCCTTTAATCTTTCCAAATTTTCAAGTGTGTTACATTGAAAATTTCTAAAAATTTTAGAATTTTAGCACCGTAAAATTTTTATATGATTAAATCAAACGTGCATATTAAAATTTAAAACTAGTAGTATTATATATTTTGGACCTATAATTTTTAAAATTTAATGGTTAATATTAAGAACCTAAAAGTTAAACGATCATAATCATGCACTCATGCTGTTGAAATCCTGGATATGCCTCTGCATATATATATATATATATATATATATATATATATAGATCTTGAGTCTCTTGAACACCAGAATAGAGGTTGACCTAGTTGTATAACAGGTTCAAAATTCACCTTGAAGTTCCAAGTTCAAACTCCATACACTATATTTTTATTTTTCGAACTCCCTTAACAAAAATCCTGAATCCTCCGCTAATCATACATTTTTATGTCCGAATGCCTACTATATATTTTGAAGATTTGGTTATTTTGTCATATATATTGCAGCATAGGAAGTTTGGCCAACAGCTTAAATGAAGCAGGAGTTCAGAATATAACAGTGGCAAATTCAGTATTCACAAAGACACAAAATGGTGTGAGGGTAAAGTCATGGGCAAGGCCAAGTGATAGCTATGCTAAAAATCTCATCTTCAGAAATCTTGTTATGAGGAATGTTGGCTACCCTATCCTCATTGATCAAAACTATTGCCCTGATAACAATTGTCCTCATCAGGTATAATTTTTTATACTGTCGGCGTATATATGTTAATAAGCTCTATTTAAAAGTGGTATAATTTAAATTAGATGATTTATAGTTATTAACTTCCTAAATTTGTACAAAAAGTATATATACTCCCTCCGGTGATTACTTTTACTTGTCACAGTTTGATTTGGTACGCCCATTAAAAAAATAATTATTGATATAGGTATTTTACCAAACTATCCCTATTAAATGATGTTTAGTATTAAGTCTTAGAAAATGATTTGGAGAAAGAATACTTAATGTTGAGGGTAAAACATGGAAAAATATAATTGTCTTTTTTTGATATGTCAAAAGTGACAAGTAAAAATGAAAATCTATTTTAGGAAAAAGTGTCAAGTAAAAGTGAATGGAGGGAGTACATCTTCTAAGGTAATGAAAATGTGAAGGAAACTAAAGAGGAATTATTATTATTATTGATAAACGTGATGATCAGATCAATTTTCGCATACCTTGATTAGATCTACAGGACATCTATCACTTACCACCAATAACAGATCAATACCGAGTAACTCTATTCACTAAGATTAGGATAGATAAAGAAAAATTACCTAGTATTTTTATCTATGCTAAAATTTAAATCTGAGACCTCATGATTATCAACTAGCCATTGTCCACCATAAAGAGGAAATGTATGGTCATTATATTAACTAGAACTTACTCATTTATATTGTCATTTTTTATATAATAAATATTATTTTTGGTACGAAAAAAATTCATGTTCCAAAAAAGTATTTTTAGTTGTTAGGTCAGATATTCCGAAAAAAATATAAACTAAAGATCATTATTAGAAAATCAAGAGTACTATACTTTGATAAAACTTTTGAGTACTAAATAATAATAATATTATCTGTGTGTAAGTTGAAGTTGTAGCTTTTTACACATAAATGATAAACGGAAACAATGTTTGATCCCCTAAAAAAAAAATTGAAGTTAAAACTTAAAGATAGTTGTCTAAAAAATGACTTTGCTCACAAGTGAGAAAAGTTATTTTTCTCGTTTACTAAAAAATATTTTTTTTGAAATAACCAAACATCAGAAAATAACTTTGTCAACTTCTTTGTATTTTTGTATGTTCGAAATATATTGCTCTTTACCTCTAATAAAGTGGAACTCCACTCATTTTAATTTGATTAATCTATATTCTTTTTTGAACTTTTACTAAATTTTCTAAACATATTAATGCAGAATTCAGGAGTAAAGGTGAGTCAAGTAACGTACAAGAATATAAAAGGGACATCTTCAACACAACAAGCAATTAAATTAGATTGTAGCCAAACAAATCCATGTAGTGGTATCACATTGCAAGATATAAAGCTTACTTTTCTGGATTCTCGTTTGAAAAGACCAGCCTTAACATATTGTAAAAATGCACAAGGCACACATCGCGGTACGGTCATTCCTCAGAGTTGTTTCTAAAAACACCATATAATATGGACCAGATCGTAAGGAGTAATGACTAATGATAATATGATACGTGATACTTGTTGTGTGTATATATTTTTGACTTTCCAATCAATTGAAAAGAAAATAGGAAAACAAGCTCATTTCTCATGAGTCTTATTTTTAGTCTTGTTGGGTAGTTTTGAAATAAAGAGATAATTATAACTATCGATTTTCTCATGATTGTAGTAATAATTTAGTCACGCAAATTTGAGTGACTTTTCTTTACTATAAAAAATAGTTTAGTAATTTTCGTGATACTTATAAGGTTTGTTGAGTTATATACTTTTTATTACATAAAAATATTTTAGTGACGACTTTTGTATAATAAAATAAAAATTGGATAACTATATGGTGAAATTACACCGTCTTTTTGCTTCTCTCTTATCAATTTTAATTAATGACCTCGTTGAGAGTTGGTGTAGACGCTAGGTGTTTAGCAATAATCACTATTCACCAGCTAAGATTGGGTTTGATCGATCACTATTAAAAAATTATTATTATTCCACTAAAATTTATATTGAAAAATATTTAGAGGTTATTTTCACATATATTGAAAAATGTTCAAAAGTGAAGATAGATAAGTTCAAATCCACTGACTATTATGGAGTGCATACACACTATCATAGGTAAGTGCCTTAGAATCGATCTAAAATTGAGAGAGACTTATAATTTAAAGTCCAAGGTTCATTTCATCTTGGATTTCAGATTGTGAAATATTCGATGACGATTTGCATGACCCTATTATGATATGTTACAAATAAAATAGCGGGTATGCATGTACGTTTACATTAAAGTAATGTCACTTATGTACCATGTGTTATTTTCATTTTTTTCACTATATATAAGCATAAGGTTTCATTTCTTAATAAATTCACATGACATAGGTTTCATTTCTTAAAAAATTCACATTTTTTTCACTATATAAGCAACGTCTTGTTTGTGACCCAAAAAAACTTGTGATTCCCATCTCAACAAGGTTCTCAATAATAGTGTCTCAAAAGACAAATTAATCGAGAGTCTTATGGACTGAGAAAAAGAACGACCGAATGTTGTTTAACGATCAAAGGTGTAGACGATTGAGATTAAATTTTAAAATTTGGGTTGGCTTGGAGGTTATTGAATTGGGCCAACCGGACTAGGTTGATTGAGGATTGGCCTTTAAAATCGGAAAACTACCTAACTACAGATACATTACTACCATATATAATTATATATTATATTTACCTTTACTTTAAAACAACTACACATACTATCACTTTTAATATTTATACCATATATTTTAAAAGATTTAATTAGATACACAAATCCCTAATATATGGTATTGAATAATTATTTTAAATTTAAACTCCTTAATTAATGGTCCATTAACAAGTCAAATTCTTTTCTACACACACATCTGTCGTCCCCCCCAGCCCTCTTTCTTCCTTCATCTTCTCCGTCTTTCTTTCTTCATCCTCTCAATACATGTTTGCATGTTCAAATTTTAGCATTATACATATAGGTTTGTTTCTATTGTTTTATTATTCTCATGTATCTTCGTTTTGTATCGAGTTAAAGTTCATAATGATCTAAAGTTCAATTTTAAAAAAAATTACAAATTAGGTTTTATATTTTTTTTTATTTTGTTGTTTCTCACACACTTTAATGACTGACCATTCCCAAAAATCAGTTGTTTCTTGTTAAAGGTACTACACATTAATAATATTATACTAAATCAAACAACTTTTATTTGTTTATTTTCACTCATGAATTTCTCATTGCAGGGACTGACTCTTCATTGGCCAACATTCGCGCCGAGAATAGATCTAAGTATAGATACGACCCATCAAAATGGAAGAATTACACCAAACTTTAATTAACAGAACAAATACACCAAATAGATATACATAAAGTGCGACAATGTTGGATACGCATCAGGTGCACATGTATCTAGTTAAGAGTTTATGTATCTGAGTTACGATTAGGGGCGTGCACTATTTGGATTAAACCGAAAAATCAAATCAAATTGAACCGAATTCTAATTTGGATTGGTTTTTAGGTTTTTTTGGTTTGGTTTTGGATTAATAATTTACTTTGTTTGATTTTTTGGTTTGGTTTCGGCTTTAGAAAAATGAAACCCAAAAAACCAAAAAAAAAACCTAAATATATATATATAAAAACCACTTTTGTCCCTTTTTAGTTATTGTCTTTCATTATGATTTAGTTTATATTTTATGTTTGAACATCTATAATTGATATACTTTTAAGTATTGTGTTTTACATTTTACTTGTGATTTATATTAGAAAGTATATTTAAGAGATTTAATATTACTACTTCTCTTTATATATATATATATATATTTAAATTGCAAATATAACTTTGATTATGTTTCTAATTATTGACATAACTGAATAACCAAACCGAAAAGAAAAAAATCAAACCAAATCAAATTTATTTTAGTTCGGATTGGGTTACACTTTTTCAAAATCAAAAATCAAAAAATCCAAACCGAATAGTAGAAAACCAAATCGAAAAACCGAATGCACACCCCTAGTTAAGATTATATGTATCTATGAGAAAAAATTTCAGATGCTAAAAAAAAGGAAGAATTTTGAAATTTTTTACTTTTTCTTGGATTAATGATAAGCTATAGATACTCTACGGTCGTGATTTGTTTTTAAATTCGTGCGTTTCAGTTACATTCCATATTTAGATACACATAATTATATGTATATGCTTACTATGTATTCGAGATACATGTTTTTGAATATAATGTATGAAATTGATACTTGATACATATAAATAGATACATGAAATTAATAATAGATACTTCTATGATACATATGAATGTACTTGTATGATACTCATGTATCAAAGTGTTTAGTTTGTTGTATACATCATATATTGATAATAGATACATCAAATTAATGAATTTATTATTTTAAGAGTAATAAAATGAAATTAATCAAATAACATGACCAAAATATACATGTTTTTGTCTTTTATTTATAATATTAATGAATTTATTATTTCAAAGAATAATAAAATGAAATTAATTAAACATAGATACACTCCTTGATTTCCGCCTTATATTAAGAGATTTGATTAATTTAAATTTTTAGAATTAATTGTTCATGTATTCTGAAAATCCTCAATTACTCCTCTAATTAAGGAAATTAGTTACAACCAATTAATTTGAACAAATAAAATACGTATCTCGGTTTTAAAATTCGGCAGATACATATATCTCGCGGATTCAAACTCATGTATCCTAAACATGAAATATGGTAGATGAAGTAATACTTGAAACTATCGAAAATCTTAGTAATTAGGACCTAAACTAGTGGGATTTATGTGGTTTGCCCATTTAAAATTGAGTCAATTTTGGATAAAATTGAAATCACATTTTTATATATAATTCTAAGGAAAAATTAAAGATTTGATGGACAGAATTCTATGCATGGTGTGATGGGAGTATTATTTTTTTTTCCCCAAAATTAGGCTTAATTAGTACTCCATCTGATCCTAATTGTTGGGTTTAGCACATCATCATTACGTTTTTAATTATTCTCAATCTATTTTACTAGAAAACATAAAGTAGTTAAAAATGAATATGAAAAAAAGTGTGAATAATTTTTTTGAATTTTGATAATACATTTATTTTGAATTATGAAATTTTTTTTAACAATTCACTGAATATATGGACTAGAGGGAATACTTTTTCTTTTTGGGGTTAGGTGCAAATCGTTTCTCGTAGGCAAGTAGTATATACTTTTGATTGACCAAAAATGAGGAATTGACACACACTTGACTAATCATAAAATAAATGGAAGAAAATAGTTTTTTTTTTATTAAAATAATTATCTTTACTAAGTAAATAATAGTCACTAAAAGGTTTTTTTTTAGGGGAGACTATTTTTGCTATTATTTTATAATTTTTATTATACTAATTTTATCATATGTATATCAATTGATCAAATTATATAAAAGTATCAAGCCTCTTTTAGAATACTTTCCCTTTTGGTATGATTTATCATCATTCAAGATTAATTTGTTTGGTTAACTTTCACATAACACCTTATTATTTTGGTATCAATAATTTTTTATCCAATATTACTATATGAGTCAATATTGTAGCCAGATAAAATCAGATAATGTAGACAAAAGAAGGGTTAAAGATCATCTAAATATTTCCCTAATACAAAATTATTGACTATTGAATTTACTCTGTATTTTGAAATTTTCAACAGTACCATAAATATCAAATTTCAACTATTATATTCGAATATTATTTCCTTACAAAGAGATTGACGGAAATTAATTGTTAGAAACAAACTACCATACCAAAATTAGAAAAACTTAAAACACCAAATTATAAATCCAAATCAGACTAGAATATATAAATTTTCACATTAAACAATATTGGAAATATACAAAGTTTACCTATTAAGAAAAATAAAAATTATCTACATTTTATTAGAAATATTTTAGAACTTTGAATTAAATAATTCAAATCTTCATATTAATAAATGATATTTTTACAACAGTTAACATCCAAGATAATATATTGCAATCACATGGCTAACATCTTGTTAACTGAAATCAGTCCTTAGTTTTAAAAATAACAATATTACACTGTGAAGTTAATAAATCTAAACCTAAGAACAAAACAAATCAAAATAAAAAGTAGAAAAAAAGATTTAGGTTTAAAAACAAGATTGGGAAAAAAGATGAAGTGGGAGGGAAGGTGACGGAGAGAACAAAATTTTTCTATCGAAGGCCATAAAGACAACAATTTTTTTTAAAAAAACTAAAAACTCCTCACACTTACTGATTTTGATACTTGAAAATTTGAACAGTTAAGAAATGTCCAAACAATGTTACAATAATATAATATCACAAAACGTCTTACCATTTCAAATTAGTTACAATGATTTAATATCGGGATATAATATCTGCAATGATATAATATCCGACTATTGCAATGGTAACAGATCATAAACTTTTTTAAACACAATACCACATTTGCCACAATCGTAACTATACCCTATCTATGAATATTATTGTTAAGAGCCCGAATTTCTTTGAAATATAGAAATGTTTTGCCATGTTAGGATTAACATGCAAATGACGCTATTGACTCTGCTAGTTGAACAACACGAACAACCCAAATGACGCTATTGACTATGCTGGCTGAGTAACGGAAAGAATGAGGACGACAGAAAGTATGGAGACGAAAGGTGTTGCATGTGCAATGGAAGAACAACAAAAGAAATAATTGGTTGACGCAGAGAAGAAAAGCGTAGTTGACGATTTCGATTTCGCTCCATGCTAATTTGATATATTGTTATAAAAGCAAATTGATGTTATTGAACAATGGCTGTAGGGTAAACTTTTATATTTTATACACGCCCTTTTTTCCCTAATAACTCAATTTATTATAATTCATTTAGGATTGGTAATATGATCAATGATTTCTATTAAAATTTTAAAATTTGCTTCAAATTATTATATTTTACTAGTTAAGTAGATGTGTTTTATACATGTATATCGTGCTAATTAATAATATATATATAACGAATTGTTATATGTACATTATATTATTAAGTATAATCGATAGATGGATGAAACATGGAAATTGTTTAAATATATATGAAAATTTATTATATAGATAGTTAAATAAATAAATAAATGTATGACAAAGAATAATTCAAGGCTATCATAAGCATAAGTAATAATACTAATTATAACTTATTCTATAACTAGATACAATGAACCCGTGCAAGCACGAGCCAAATATTTGTTACTTTATCTATCTCAATTTTGTGGGTGATTTATAGTATTCTCAACGTAATTTTTAAATAACATATGTTACTCTCCCTGTCTCAATTTATGTAGCACATTTGAAATTTCACACTTATTACATGTGGAATTTTGGAGAGTTCACTAAATTTTTAATATTTTAAATTTATTTTTAGTACTATTTTTGTAGTAAATAGAGGAAGTTGAAGGAGAGGGGCAAATTGGTCAATTGACCGGCTGTCCCTAAGCTCCTCAACATTCTCATTTCTAATTTGCAAGCACGAGCTTGATATTTATTACTTCATTTTTAAAAAATTATGTAGCACGTATAAAATTAGAAAAATCAATCAATTTTTTTATATAATTTTTAAATATTTTAAATTATTAATTATTATAAATTATAAAACTTTAACATAATTTTCAAATAATATATATTATTTTCTTCGTCCCTATTTATGTGAGACATGTAAAAACTGGTAGTAGTAAAAGAGAGAGAAACAGCGAGTAAACAATATAGTTAGACACAAAAGTGAGTGAAAAAACAGAAGATTAACTTGAATTTACATATGTGGAGATTATTTATTGGTTTGGTAGTACTAAAACTCACACTTATTAAATAGGAGGAAAAAGAAAAGTAAGAAAATGATGTAGCTAATATTTTATTATCAAGAGAAAGAAAGCCCTTTCAATCCATTACTTCATTACTTGAATTTACAGTAATTGTGTACTATTTATTTTAAAAACAGGTGAAAAAATCGTTTAACAAAATTTTATACAAGGTAAAGTTTGAAATTAATTTTAAACTCCTCAAATTTTGGTCTCCCTACATATGTAAGATACAAAAATGATTTAATAGGAATTTTTAAAACTATTTTCAAATTTCTAAATATTTAAAAAATAATTAAATGATAATTGTATTTAATATAAAATCTATTTTAAAGGTAAATTTGTTTGATTCTGATTTGGACTCAATTTTAGTTTGTACTTTTAAAAATATCTTATTTAAATACAATTTTGATTTTAAAAAAGAGATATTTAGTGATAATAAATTTTCTTTTATCAAAAATATTTAGCGGCAATTGAGTTAATGTCATTACATACAGAGTCGCTAAAGCCTTTGGCGGCATCTTTATATTATGTTGACTGTAAATATCCATATTTATTATTGCTGCTAAATATAATATAACGATAATTATATTAGTGCTACGAAATCTTTTATTAGTTATAGAGACATGAAGTGTTGTAAAACCTAAATAGATATTCAACAATGATCAATTTTTGAAGAACGATTCATGGCTAATAACATTATGATTAGCAATTATTGAAGATAAAGGAAACTGAAGACATGGAACAGGTTGAACAACCTGGTCCAATCAACGTGTATGACGGAGTTAGAGTCACTCTAGGTTTAGGTCACTTATATCGACTAGACTGCTACTTCATGTACTAGCTGAAGTCAACTAGGATTAGATTACGACTAGAATTATATTACGACTAGGATTATATTACAACTAGGATTAGATTATTTATAATTGCATTATTATTATAGTAGTAATAGGTATTGTAGTAGGACTCTAAGTATAGTTAACTTAGGACTCTACAATTCTCTCCCTATATAAAGAGCATGTACTCAACAATTTTAATCATCAATACAATCCTTGATTTCTCTAATCCTAGATGTGAGAATTCTACATGGTATCAGAGCATAAAAACTCTTCCGCTCTCTGAGTACTGATCGAAAAAAATAAGGAAGAAAAAAAACCACACGTTCAACTGCAATGGCCCCTTCTACCAATATTATATCGACCTCCTCACTTCACCCACTCATTGCCGCTTGCTCCATTAAACTTAAGCCAACAAACTACCTCATATGGAGGACACAAATATCCCAATTGATTCAGATGATGAGACTAACCTATCTCATCATAGAGAATGAACCAACTAAAAGTACCTGTTTTACTAGACAGATTGTTGGGAAAGTTGTAACGGTTGAGAAGGATGCAAAAGATAGTGGCAACATTGATGACTGGGAGGAGAAAGATGTGTTACTAAGGAGTTGGATCTCAGACACCTTGACAGAAGAAAGCATGTACCTAATTGTGGGCTGCTCAACTGTCAAGGAGATGTGGAAATGCTTGGAAGAAGCTTATCTTCTAGCAACAAAAGATAAGAAGTTTCAGCTTAAACAACAACTACAAAGTGTTAGGCTAGGAACCAAAAAGATTGATGAATAATTCAAGGAATTCAAAGGCATATGTGATGGCCTTGCAGCCATTCACAAACCTGTGGATGAAGATAGCAAATTAATCAATTTTGCTAGAGGTTTAGGTCTCAAATACAAAACCTTCAGGACTGTCATGTTAGGTAAGGCGCCATATCCCACCCTTAATCAATTTATTAATGCTCTCAGGGGTTTTGATATAAGGATAGATGAAGAAGAGGTGCCACAACAAAACCATAACATGATATTCTCTGTCTAAAGGGGCAGGGGAAGAGAAAACAACAACTTCAACTCCAGAGAAAGAGATTTCAAGCCTGCTGGACAGGGAACAAGTTCTTAGAACAGTCAATATAGATCAGGTTCTCCAAACAATCAAAGTCTTCCAAGTGGAAATAAGGAGAGGAACAGTACCGAGTCATGTCAAATCTGTGGTAGGAATAACCATACTGCTCTTAAGTGTTTTTGCAGGTGGAACTACTCATATCAATCTACAGACGAACTATCACAAGTAACGACTTGACATCACATTCATACCAAAGTATTGACAAAATAAGTATTTGATGGGTTTTTGAAGCAAGCTAGGAGTAACCGTTCCTCCACTCTCTAGCTTGAGGGAAAGTGTTGAAGATAAAGGAAACTGACGGCATGGAACAAGTTGAACAACCTAGTCCAATCAACGTGTACGTCGGAGTTAGAGTCACTCTAGGTTTAGGTCTGTCATGACCCAAAATCGGGTGTGAAGGCACTTGTCCTATCCCACTAGGACAAGTCAAGCCTAAAACCCAACGAGCGAAAATAACATAAATAAAGAAGAGAAAATAATCAAGCGGAAGTCTATCAACTTAAACAAAACCAATCCAAGACTGGTTTTCACATGTACAAGCCCCTAATACAGAAGTTCAAGAAATAAATACTAGTATCAACACTCTTTGTGTCTCAAATAGAACAAAGTTTAGAAAAGGATCTAGAAGGGTCACCGACAACGAACAACTACCTCTCAAGTATCCACGGAAGCCTTGGAGGAAAAAAGGGAGAGAGAGAGATCAAATCACGGTCCGGGCTCACAACCTACACAGATGTAGAAGCAAGGGTGAGTACCAAAACTACGGTACCCAGCAAGTCAACCAATAAAACAAGGTCAATCTAACTAAACTCACGAACTCCTTTCCTTCCAACCGAACCTCCACAACTACAACCTGCACAGAAATCAGCCCAACGTATTCTACACAGTTATATCACATATAGATCAACAACAGTCCACAAATATCAACAATAGAACACATAGGCATCAAGTACATCAAATACAGTGTCACGGGATATAAGCACAACTCCACAAAGTCAAGAAAAGGACAATGAAATGCAATGCAATGCCAAGTATCATGATGAATGTCTGTTCTACGATACACATCCGCTGAATCTCAGACCGGAACCCATGGGGGCCACACAAGGACCATGTATCCCCCAGAACCATTTTCCATCGGCATAATCATCACTTATCGGAACCATTTTCCATCGGCATAATCATCACTCGCCGGAACCATTTCCCATCGGCATAAATCATCACTGGCCACACATGGATCCATAATCATCACTCGCCGGAACCATTTCCCATTGGCATAAATCATCACTGGCCACACATGGACCATATATCATCAAAGAGTCTCATCATAGTGTCTCAGAACCAATGCACACAAGCACGTTCATACAAATAATGAGAGAATGATAGTGTTAACAATCACAACGCAATTCATATCAATGTAAATTACGTCACACTATCAACAATATATCAACATGATCAATTACATCATTACAACAAGATCAATTGCTTAGTCTCCGATTCACTATCCCTTTCATCACAAGTAGGATCAATTACTAAGCAAGATATCAAAGTCTAATCCCATAGTTCAAAATAGGCAAAAGACATATTCATCAATATCATGATTCCATCAAGGCTTTCATAGCACTTTACCAATTCACAACCCAACACACAAGATCAATACAATTCCACGTAGTTCACAACATTAGACATAAGCCTTTTTATTACCCCATCGATCAAGTTAGATTGATTCAATGCAAGATTTCATCCCATTACTCCCCAACTCATACAAGGAAGAAATTCAGAATTTAATGAGGTTCACAAAGTTTTAAAGGTCCACTTGCCTTAATCACAACACGCTCAATCCACAACCGGAGCTTTTTTTCTGAGAGCTATCCAAAACACCACAATCTACTCAAAATATGAACCACAATTACAATCTGGAGCTAACAATGCCAAAAACAAGAAATTCGGAAAGAAACGATAAAACAACCCCAAACTCCGATTTCAAAAACAGAACTAGAATCCGAAATTTCTTTCATGAAAGGGTCCCTCAAGGCATTAGCAATCCAATAGAGAAAATCATTTGAAAAACGGAATTTAAATCAGTCCAAAATCCTTGAATCATCACAAACTCAGAGTTTTATCAAAAACCCCAAATTCTCAATTCAAGAACCCAATTTTCCAATCAAAATCATGTTTAAATCAATGGGTAATCAAAGCCAAGAGTTAAAATCACTTACCCACACTGATTCACAAGAAATCCCATTTCAAAAATCGCCCAAGAGAGCTCCAAAAAGATGAAAATGGGAAATTTTTGACTTTACACTGTTTCAGGCATTAAATGACCTCCACGAACGTGGCCTGCTAGGCCCGAGAATGCGGAGACCAAGGTTCAAATACTCCGCGAACGCAGGATCCCCTCTGCAAACGCGGAGAAAAATGCCCAGGCCCTCCACGAATGCGGGTCCCACTCTGTGAACGCAGAGGCCACCAGCCCTACCCTCCGCGAACGCGGGCAACAACCCTCCACGAACGCGGAGGCCAAAATGACTGGCACCAGATACATCAAAATCAGCAAAACACAAAATCACCGAATGGACCCTCGAGATTCGTTTGGAACGTCGGGCACACAAACCAGATATGCAATTCTACTAAATTCGACGTTCCGGACTCGATGGAACGGTCGAAATTAAGATTCGAGGTCTCCTTGACCGGGAACCAGATAAAACGCAACTAAACTAACTCAAGCTTCAAAATCCTCAAAACAAAACACGGGACTTCTAAAAAATCAACCAAGGCCACCCCTAGGCCTAAAATTATCCCCTGAATCCAACGGAGTCGTCGGAATCCACATCCGAGCATCCGATCTCCAAATATTGACCAAAGTCAACCCTATGATAAAAAATTCACAATTTTCCAACTTAAGACGATATAGCCCCAAAACGGATTCCGTCAACTCTCCTAGACCAATTTCTACATTTCGGAACTGATGGAATCGACGAAATTCCCATTCGAGTCTTGAAACTCCAAAAGACCTCAAAAATCACATTTTGACAGGTTAAGCCTTTAGAATTCAAATTTTCCCAAAAACTACAACTCAACAAGAATTTTTGCAAAACCAACATCGGATATCAGCCAAAATGACCCGGGCAACTCTCGGGAGTGGTACCAAAAATGACCTTCAGGGTCATTACATTATCCACCACTAAAAACCATGTTTGTCCTCGAACATAAAGTAAAAGAAAGGACATGAAGCCTTAAAAAGATGAGGATATATGGAACGCATGTCGAACTCGGACTCCCAAGTAGCCTCTCCAACTGAACGGTGACCCCGTTGTACCTTCACTGAAGCAATCTTCTTGGTCCTAAGCTTACGGACCTGTCTATTAAGAATAACTATAAGCTCCTCCTCATAAGTTAAATCAAGACTTAACTCCACCGAATCGAGTGTAATCACATGAGACTCATCGGGGATGTACTTTCGAAGCATAGAAACATGAAACACAGGTTGCACAGCTGATAAGCTAGGTGGCAAAGCCAACCTCTAGGCCACCTCTCCCACTCGGTCCAAAATCTCAAAAGGACCAATGAATCTAGGGCTAAGCTTGCCCTTCTTTCCAAACCGCATAACACCCCTTCATGGGTGATACTCGTAGCCAAACATGATCACCCTCCATGAACTCCAAGTCTGAACTCTCCGATCGGCATAACTTTTCTGCCGACTCTGAGCAGTCAACAGTCTACTCTGAATCAAACGGACCTGATCCATGGCATCTCTAAGCAAGTCCGTGTCTAAGGAATCCATCTCAGCTGAATCAAACCACCCAATTGGTGATCTACACCGTCTGCCATACAACGCCTCAAATGGGGCCATATGAATGCTGGAATGATAGTTGTTGTTGTAGGTAGGGGTATACATAGGTCGGTTGGTTTGGTTTTTTATTAAAAAAAACCAAACCAATTATGTCGGTTTATTAAATCTTTAAACCAAATCAAACCAATATAAAATCAATTCTTTCGGTTTCGGTTTTAGTCAATTTTTTCGATTTAATTGGTTTTTCGGTTTTCCCAATTTTTTTAAAGAATATTTAGTTTTTACAGTAAGAGAATCCAATATTCATCTACCCATCTTCATTTTGTACAAGCTGGGGGTGTTTTTAGTATAGGGAACTGACTTAATTTTACATTTGGACAGCTATCCATGTATATGACCTGCACTTAATGTAGCAATATGTTTATCTACCCATCTGCAATATGTATATTAAGGTTGGATGATCAAAGCTTTACGCTCATCCTGACCAGAGACCACTGCTCAATAATCCATTTCCTTTCAACTTGATTTCAACAAGTTTTGATTATCATGATTCAAGATCCTCACATGATCAGCGGAGCAAATTTCTTATAAAAAACAAGTCTATTTAACATTAAAAATTGAAAACATAATAGTTCACACCATGTTTGTAAAATTATCTTAGAAACCCAACAAAAGAACTACAGAGCTACTTCAATAATCTTCAACCACCATGATGCATCTGCATATTTTCTTCATCCAAACTATATATACTCAAAGGGCGCCTAGACATACATTCTGAAAGAGAGAAAATTATCAGCAAGTGAACGAGTAACTAGACTTGTGAACTTAAATTTGTTAGATAACAAAGGACTAGAAAATGTTATTTCAATAAAAGGGAATTAAGGAAATACCTATATATCAAAAGAATTGCAAAAGGCTATTTCATTAAACTAATCGATACTCAATGGAGCACCTGGACATTCTAAAAGGAAAAAAAATTATTAGCACATAAATGAGTAATTAGATATTGAATCACTTGTCAACATAACTTTGTTAAATAGCAACTAGCATAAAGTTATTTTCAAAGTAGAAAACTAATAGCAAAAATGAAAAATTAAGAATTAAATTAGTAAATTACCTTTTTCAACTTCCTCAAATTTCTGAACTTCCTCCAAATAATCTTGAACCTTCCATTCTTTAGAAGGTGACCGTATCCATTGTTCAGTACAAATAAGAGCTTCTACCGTCTTTGGTGATAAAGAACTCCGATATGAATCAAGAATACGACCACCTGTACTAAAAGCTGATTCAGATGCAACAGTGGATACGGGAATAGAAAGAACATCCCTTGCCATTTTTGAAATAGTTGGATATCTACTCGATGAAGCTTTCCACCAAGTCAAGATATTAAAATCTTTTGACTTCTCTACATTATCCATCAAATACTGATCAAGCTCAGATTTTTTTTCTATGTTTTCCTCCTCTTCTAAATGTTTCTCCCATTGAGAATGCAATATATCAACTTCAGCCATCATGTTAGTGTGACCTCCAATATTATCCATAAAATTTTCACTCGAAGAATCATTATAATGATTATACATGCGATTCAAGACACCTTCTACTTTATCTGCCTTTAATTTTCCCAGTAAAGAGCCATATGATTTGCTAAAAATAAAGTTGACATATCTCATATTATACCTAGGATCCAACACAATAGCAATGAACAACAACATGTTCAAATTTTCAGGTTTCTCAATATTCTCCCAATATTTATCAAACTTAACCTTCATCCTTTCAGCCATGTCAATCAAAATAAGATCTTCACTATAAGAGTACTTCATTAGAGAACTTCGGACATTAAAAAATTCATGGAAGAATAAATTTGAAGTAACATATAAGCTCCCTGAAAATTTTAAAGTAGACTGATAGAAGATTTTAAGAAATTTTATATAACCTTTCACAAGCTGCCAATTTTCTATAGTTGGATGTCCTTTCAATTCACTTTGAAGACAATACTTTTGATAGTCATGATCATCCACGTACATCCTTGCAAAGGCCATTTCAAAATTTACAGCAGTTTCTAACATTGTATATGTAGAATTCCACCTAGTTTCAACATCAAGACTTAAGAGACCATGAGTGTCTAGCTTAGCCTTCTCAACATATGACTTGAAAGAGGCAAACCTTGAAGCAGAAAACTTGACATATTTCACTGCATTCCTTATGCGAGAAATTGGCTCAATTTATTCATTTAAACCTTCTTTTACAATTATGTTCAATATATGAGCATTACATCTAACATGTAAAAATTCATTTCTCAATATTACCCCTTTCCAATCATCAATACGTGCCTTCAAATGCTTAATGGCAGCAACATTGGCAAATGCATTATCCAGAGTCATTGTAAACAAATTCTCAATTTCCCAATCCAACAAACATGCTTCAATACCTTTAGCTATAGTCTCACCCTTGTGATCCGGAGTTTGGAAAAAATTAAGAATCTTCTTCTGTAAGTTCCATTCATTATCAATCCAATGAGCAGTCACAACCATATAAGTCAAATTTTGAAGTGATGTCCATGTATCACTAGTAATACATATATGTTGATTCTTGACAAGTTTTTTAAGCTTCTCTTTCTCTTCATGATAAATCTTCAAACAATGTCTAACCACAGTTACCCGTAAAGGTAGTTCAAAATTAGGCAAAGCTTTGGCCATCAATTTTTTAAAACCTTCCCCTTCAACAACTTTAAATGGTTGTTCATCAATAATGACAAATTCGGCAATGGCCCTCCTGATATCATCCACATTATACACAACTTTTTCAATAGAACTTGTTCCATTTTCTTGCCCCGCTACTTTGATAGGTACATATTTCAAAGTTTTTTGCCTTCTATCAACAAATCTAAAGGGAGATTTGAGACATTTTTCAGTTAAATGTGACCACGATGTAGAAGTTTCATTTTTTGTCTCGGCAGCAAAGTGTTTTACACAATATTTACATTTTGCTCTACATTTACCTCCTTTAGCAATAAATTTGGCAAAGTGATCCCAAATCTGTGACGTTTCTCTTCCAGTATTACCATTTGTAGGATTAGAATCAACAGGGGTTGTTCTTTTTTGCTTTTTAGGAGGAGTGTGGAGATGAGGAGTGTTTTTACCTTTCTTTTGAGGTATTGATACAACTGGAGGACTATCGATAATCATTTCTACATCTACTCCAGCCGTAGTCTCCTTCTAAGAAATTGAAACATAAAAAATCGAGCCTTGTCGTAGCAGCAGCAAACAACGATTCAAAATAAGATCTGTTCAACACAATAAAAAAACGTTATGAAGAAAACATACACGAATTCTTTTTAAAATGAAGAATTGTATTGCTAACAAATTTACATTAGCTCAGCCTAGAGAACTAATGTGAACTAAGTTTGAAGTTTTTGCTCTTCTAGCTATTTATGAACTTTTATGTGTAGCCATAGCAATTGTTAGTCTCTAAGTACTAGTTTCCATATTCTTGTTGTATACTAATCAATCTTGACATATAGAAAAGTTATGAACTGCTTGTACGTAGATTTTTATATATATTAACTAACTTGTGGTAATCAAGAAGAAGAAAATTGAAATTAAGATTACTTTTTGTGAAATAGAGTGCCTTGTTTGAAGATATTGTAAGTGGCGATTTTCATTTATAAAGTTACATTTGCAAGTAAAAAAAAAAAAAAAGAGAAAAACAAGCCTGACTAAGTGACTATCACCAAATATGATAGTGAAAATTGGAAAGTGAAAAGTGAAAATGGTGTTTTCTAGGGTTTCTAAGTTTAAATTGGGCTTTGGATCATTAGACCAATTAATGGGCTATATTATAACTTACAAGTTACAAGCCCAAATCTATATATATATATATCTAATTTGTACATATTAAAAATTAATAAAACTAATTTTAAAATATTTACAAAATAAATTATATGAATATTTTTTATGTATAAAAAGCTAAAATTATATATGTATTATGTCGGTTTGGGTTTGACTTTTTTTTTTATTAATACCAAACCAAACCAAGAATGGTCGGTTTTTTTTTTCAACGCCAAACCAATCAAACCAAACCATAAGTCGGTTTTTTTTCTCGGTTTGACTTGGTTCATCGGTTCAGTTTGACTTTACGGTTTGGTCTGTACACCCCAAGTTGTAGGCAAACTCTGCTAGGGGCAAGTGCTGATCCCACCTAGCACCAAAGTCAATCACACAAGCACGAAACATGTCCTCAAGCACCTGAATCGTCCGCTCGGACTGACCATCTGCCTGAGGGTGAAATGCTGTACTCATATCCCACTAAGTACCCAACCCATGCTGTAAGGCTCTCCAGAAGTGTGAAGTGAATAAGGAACCCTGATCCGAGACTATAGATATCGGCACCCCATGAAGTCTAACAATCTGACTGATGTAGAGCTGGACTAACTTCTCTGTTGTATACTTCACCCGAACTGGAATGAAATGAGCGGACTTAGTCAGCCTATCAATAACCACCCAAATCGAGACATAACCACCCACGGTGGCAGGAAAATCCACAACAAAGTCCATGGTGATCCGCTCCCACTTCCAAGTAGGAATGGGCATCCTCTGTGACACACCTCCGGGCCACTGGTGC
Organism: Solanum appendiculatum; assembly: GCA_018342035.1. NCBI lineage: Eukaryota > Viridiplantae > Streptophyta > Magnoliopsida > Solanales > Solanaceae > Solanum > Solanum appendiculatum. The sequence goes on along the minus strand of JAGDQO010001535.1, from coordinate 822,690 downwards.
TCACACTTGACCTGTTGACAGGTCAAACATCTAGATACAAAGTCTGTAATATCCCTCTTCATGCCACACCACCAGTAATGCCGATTCAAATCATGATACATCTTCGCTGTCCCCGGATGGATAGAATATCTATAACAATAGGCCTCCTCTAGAATCAGTCTAATAAGCTCGCCCATCTTGGGCACACAAATCCGGCCTCCAATCCTCAAAACTCCATCAGAGTCAAGTGCAGCCTCCTTGGCTTCACCTCTCATCACCTTATCTCGAATGAGACACAACTTCTCATCCTCAAACTGACGCTCACGAATCTGCTCAATCAAGGAAGAAGGGGCCTCAATGAACGCAATCAAACCACCTCTCTCCTCAGAAACCTGCAACCTGACAAAGCTATTGGCTAACCTCTGAACATCCCTAGACAAGGGTCTCATATCAACACTGATGGCGACAAGACTCCCCATACTAGGAGCCTTCCTACTCAAAGCATCGGCCACCACATTAGCCTTCCCAGGATGATACAAGATAGTCATATCGTAGTCCTTCAATAACTCCAGCCATCTACGCTGCCTCAAATTCAGATCCATCTGACTAAAGATGCACTGAAAACTCCGATGATCGGTGTAGACCTCACAACGAACTCCATACAAATAATGCCGCCATAGCTTAAGCACAAACACCACTGCTGCAAGCTCTAGATCATGAGTAGGATAATTCTTCTCATGGGCCTTCAACTGTCTACAAGCATAAGCAATAACCTTCCCGTTCTGCATGAAAACACCTCCCAAACCAACTCCGGAGGCATCACAATATACAGTAAAGCTCACACCCTCATCGGGCAAGGTCAACACAGGAGTTGAAGTCAATAAAGTCTTGAGCTTTTGGAAGCTCGCCTCACCCTCATCGGACCAATGAAAATCCACAGTCTTCAGAGTCAATCTAGTCAATGGCGCTGCAATGGTAAAGAAACCCTACACAAACCGCCGATAGTAGCCTAATAACCCTACGAAACTCTGAATCTCAGAAGGAGTAGTAGGTCTCGTCCAACCCTTCACTGCCTCAATCTTGGTTGGATCAACCCGAACACCCTCCTTGGACACCACGTGTCCCAAGAAAGCCACAGGCTCGAGCCAAAACTCACACTTAGAGAACTTGGCGTACAACTTGGGCTCCCTCAAACTCTGAAGTGCCAATCTCAAATGACGGACATGATCCTCCTCGGTCCAGGAATATATCAGGATATCATCAACGAACATAATCACGAAGGAGTCCAAATACGGGTGGAACACTCCGTTCATCAACTCCATAAATGTCGTAGGGACATTAGTCAGCCCAAAAGGCATCACCAAGAACTCATAGTGCCCATAACGAGTTCGAAAAGATGTCTTAGAAATGTCCGATGGCCTAGTCCCTAACTGGTGATAGCTGGACCTCAAGTCAATCTTAGAAAACAACGCCGCACCCTGAAGTTGGTCAAACAAATCATCAATGTGAGGAAGAGGATACTTGTTCTTAATAGTTACCTTGTTCAACTGCCTGTAATCAATGCATATCCTCATAGAGCCATCTTTCTTCTTAACAAAGAGAACCGGTGCTCCCAAGGTGACACACTAGGGCGAATAAACCCCTTGCTCAACAAGTCCTGTAACTGATCCTTCAACTCCTTCAACTCAGATGGAGCCGTGTGATATGGAGCAATAGAGATGGAATTAGTGCCTGGCTCCAAGTCAATAGCAAAATCAATATCCCGATCAGGAGGAACACTAGGAAGATCAGTAGGAACTACATCAACAAACTCTTGAACCGCAGGAATGGACTCCATGGGAGGTGACTCAACACTGGTATCCTGAATAAATGCCAAAAAAGACAGACATCCTCTATCAATCAACCTCTGGGCTCAGATGTAGGAGATAACCTTACTAGGGTAAAAACCACTAGTACCTTTCCACTCCACCCTCGGAACACCAGGCATCGCTAGAGTGACAGTCTTAGCATGACAATCCAGAATCGCATGATAGGGAGAAAGCCAATCCATACCTAATATCACATCAAAATCTACCATCCCCGGAATAATCAAGTCTACCCAAGTGTCATACCCAGCCAAAGAAAAAGGACAGGATCGATACACTTGATCCACCACTAAGGGCTCACCCACGGGTGTAGAAACATGCACAGGCACATGCATATGATCACATACCAAATCAAACTCATATGCAAAGTAGGTAGACACATAGGAGAAAGTAGACCATGGATCAAATAACACAGATGCATCTCAATGGCAGACTGGGACAATACCTGTGATGACTGCATCAGAAGACTCAGCCTCATGTCTCCTTGGAAAATCATAACATTGGGCTCCTCTACCACCCCCTGTCTGAACCGCACCTTTGCCTCTACGTTGAGCCGCATCTTTACTACCCGATGCTCTGCCACCTCTGCCTGCTGTCTGACCCCTGCCCTGACCTCTAGCCGGAGGCGCTGAACCTCTCTCTGGAGCTGCAGAATAAGTATGCTGGGCCCTGAATGAGTATGTAGAGGGCATTGTCGCATCAAATGACCCGGATCCCTACAAGTATAACATGACCTCGGAACGATGATCTATTGTGACAAACCAGATGAAGTACCACGGCCACCCTGGCCGGAACTGTGAGACCCACGGGACACCTGTCCACCCTCGGCCGCTGGCATGGAAGCATGTACTGGCCTATGACGCTGGAAAGAAGTACCACCTTTCTGAGAACCCCTGCCTCCAGACGAGGCACCAGAAAACTGGCCACTAGAATGGGCCCTCTTGGAGTCCCCATACTCTTCTCGAACCAACAACTCTGCCTCTCTGGCTATACTCACAATGGACTGGAAGGAAGCACCCTTATGGGATGATCTGAACACATAAGATCTAATGGAGAAATTGAAACCCCTCACAAATCTGCGGACCCTCTCTGCCTTTTCTAGAACCAAAGACGTGGCATGGCGAGACAGTTGACAGAAACGTGCCTCGTACTCCACAACTGATATGCCACCCTGAGTCAAACCCTCAAACCTCAACCTACTCTCCTCATGCGCACTCCAGGGAATAAAGCGATCCCGAAAAGCACTAGAGAAAGCATCCCACTCAGCCGGAGGAGATCCCACTAGCATGGAATCCACATAAGAACTCCACCACACTGGCTAGCCCACGGAGCTGGAGAGCAACAAAACAGACACCCCTCGCATCCACCATCCTCACCGCCTAAAGCATCTCATGGCACAAAGTCAAAAACTCATGAGCATCCTCGTTCTTACCACCCTGAAACAGAGGTGGTTTCATCTTCTGAAACCTCTCGTAGCACTGCTGGCCCTCTACCATCAAAAACACATCTGGAGCAACCTGTGCACCGACAGCTTGTGCGGAAACCAATGGTGGCTGACCCACCTGACCCTGAACAACCAGATCCTGATGCTGCTCTTGAGTCTGCGCCCCGACCCTAGTATGTGAACCCTGTGGCGTGCCTGCAGCACCCTGAGCAAAGCTCTCCATAACTCCTAGCATCCTTAATAAGGTCTCTTGAAAGAACGGTGCTGAGAACTCTGGAGGAACCTGGTCCTCACCAACCTCAACCATTGTCTCTAGGGAAGCCTCTCTACCACGGCCTCTAGTAGGTGCCTCTCCTCGGGTACGGACTCTCCCACGTGCCGCTCCACGAGCACGGCCTCTAACTTGGCCTCTGTCCCGACCTCTGACTAGGGTCTCAACCACAGCCTCGGGGACTACCTCCCCTCAATCGCTCAAAATAGAAGCTTTGGCCCTCGGCATCTGCCAAAACAACACGCGACACTCAGCACAAGCGACAAGAACCACACACGATAAGAGAGAATGAAATGAAAGAAATATCCTAACAGTCCTTGTAGCCTCTCGAAGATAAGTACAGAAGTTTCCTTACCGATCCGCGAGACTCTACTTAGACTTGGCTTGTACACATGAGACCTATGAAACCTGGGCACTGATACCATTTGTCACGACCAAAAACTGGGTGTGATGTCACTTGTCCTATCCCACCAAGACAAGTCAACATAAAACCCAACAAGAGGAAATAACTGAAATAAAGAAGAGAAAATAATCAAGCGGAAGTCTATCAACTTAAACAAAACCAACCCAAGACTGGTTGTCTCATGTACAAGCCGCTAACATAGAAGTTCAAGAAATAAATACAAGTCTCAACATTCTTTGTGTCTCAAATAGAACAAAGTACAGAAAAGGATCTAGAAGGGTCGCCGGCAACGAACAGCTACCTCTTAAGTATCCACGGAAGCCTCGGAGGAAAAAGGGAGAGAGAGAGAGATCAAATCATGGTCCGGGATCACAACCTACACAAATGTAGAAGCAATGGTGAGTACCAAAACCACGGTACCCAGCAAGTCAACCAATAAAACAAGGTCAACCTAACTAAACTCACGAACCCATTTCCTTCCAACGAACCTCCACAACTACAACATGCACAGAAATCAGCCCAACCTATTCTAAAAAGTTATGTCACACACAGATCAACAACAGTCCACAAATATCAACAGTAGAACACATAGGCATCAAGTACATCAAATACAGTGTCACCGGGATATAAGCACAACTCCACAAAGTCAAGAAAAGGACAATGAAATGCCAAGTATCATGATGCATGTCTGTTCTACAATACACATCCGTTGAATCTCAAACCGGAACCTATGGGGGCCACACAAGGACCATGTATCCGCCCGAACTATTTTCCATCGGCATAATCACCACTCGCCGGAAGCATTTTCCATCAGCATAAATCATCACTGGCCACACATGGACCAATAATCATCACTCACCGAAACCATTTTTCATCGGCATAAATCATCACTGGCCACACATGGACCATATATCATCAAAGAGTCTCATCATAGTGTCTCAGAACCATTGCACACAAGCATGTTCACACAAATAATGAGAGAATGATAGTGTTCACAATCATAACGCAATTCATATCAATGTAAATCACGTCACACTATCAACAATATATCAACATCATCAATTACATCATTACAACAAGATCAATTGCCTAGTCTCCGATTCACTACCCCTTTCATCATAAGTAGAATCAATTACTAAGCAAGATATCAAAGTCTAATCTCATAGTTCAAAATAGGCAAAAGACATATTCGTCAATATCATGACTCCATCAAAGCTTTCATAGCACATTACCAATTCACAACCCAACACACAAGATCAATACAATTCCACATAGTTTACAACATTAGCACATAAGTCTTTTTATTACCCCATCGATCAAGTTAGATTGATTTCATGCAAGATTTCATCCCATTCCTCAATCCCATTACTCCATAACTCATACAAGGAAGAAATTCAGAATTTAATGAGGTTTACAAAGTTTTAAAGGTCCACTTGCCTTAATCACAACACGCTCAATCCACAACCGGAGCTTTTACTTTCCGAGAGCTATCCAAAGCACCACAATCTACTCAAAATATGAACGACAATGACAATCCGGAGCTAACAATGCCAAAAACACGAAATTCGGAAAGAAACGATAAAACAACCCCAAACTCCGATTTCAAAAACGAAACTAGAATCCAAAATTTCTTTCGTGAAAGGGTCCCTCAAGGCATTAGCAACCCAATAGAGGAAACCATTTGAAAAACGGAGTTTAAATCAGTCCAAAATTCTCGAATCATCACAAACTAGGAGTTCTATCAGAACCCCAAAATTCTCAATTCAAAAACCCAATTTTCCAATCAAAATCATATTTAAATCAATGGGTAATCAAAGCCAAGGGTTAAAATCACTTACCCACACTAATTTACAAGAAATCCCTTTTCAAAAATAGCCCAAGAGAGCTCCAAAAAGATGAAAATGGTGACAATGGGACATTTCCCGACTTTACACTGTTTCAGGCATTAAATGACCTCCGCGAATGCGGAGACCAAGGTTCAAATACTCCGCGAATGCGGGATCCTTTCTGCGAACACGGAGAACAATGCCCAGAACCTCCGTGAATGCGGAGGCCACCAGCCCTACCCTCCGTGAACGCGGGCAACAACCCTCCGTGAACGCGGAGGCCAAAATGACTGGCACCGGATACAGCAAAACACAAAATCACCGAATGGACCCTTGAGATTCTTTTGATACCCCGGGCACACAAACCATATATGCAACCCTCCTAAATTCGACGTTCCGGACTCTATGGAAATATCGGAATTGAGATTCGAGGTCTCCTTGACCCAAAGCCCGATGAAACGCAACAAAACTAACTTAATCTTCAAAACTCTCAAAACAAACACGAGACTTCTAAAAATTCAACCAAGGCAACCCCTAGGCCTAAAATCATCCCCCGAATCCAACGGAGTCGTCGGAATCCACATCCGAGCATCCGATCTCCAAAGGTTGACCAAAGTCAATCCTATGATCAAAATTTCACAATTTTCCAACTTAAGACCTCAAATCCACGATACATCCCCAAAACTGATTCTGTCAACTCTCCTAGACCAATTTCCACATTCCAGAACTGATGAAATCGACGGAATTCCTATCCGAGTCCCGAAACTCCGAAAGACCTCAAAAACCACATTTTGACAACTTAAGCCTTTAGAATTCAAATTTTCCCAAAAACCACAACTCAACAAGAATTTTCGCAAAACCAACTTCGGATATCAGCCAAACATGACTCGTGGCAACTCTCGGGAGGGGTACCAAAAATGACCTTCAGGGTCATTACAAGGTCACCTATATCGACTAGGCTGCTACTTCCTATACTAGTTGAAGTCGACTAGGATTAAATTATGACTAAGATTATATTACGATTAAGATTAGATTATTTATAATTGTATTATTATTATAGTAGTAATAGGTATTGTAGTAGGACTCTAAGTATAGTTAACTTAGGACTCTACAATTCTCTCCCTATATAAAGAGCATGTACTCAACAATTTTAATCATCAATACAATCCTTGATTTCTCTAATCCTAGACGTGAGAATTCTACGGCAATGACCTAAAGTAAATTTTCCTCATGTATAAATTCTTGTTTAATTTCTTTTGCAAACATGCTTAACAAATTGTTCACAAATTAATCTTCATGTCTTTTTTGTACTTGATAGTCTATGTTATGTTAGTGTACTTCAAAAAATCTATTGTTTTGAAGAAATAAATCAAGAGAATAAATATATTTTTAGGACATAAATCATTTTTTTTCAACTTCTAACTTATTGAGGTCAAACTATGTCAATCTTGTATATTCATTCACTAATTAACAACAACAATATCTCGAGCACACTTGTTACTATTGTTGAGAGGAAAAGAGCCAGGAGAGAAGTTCTTCCATTAGGAATAACACTACATATCAAGAAAAAAAGACAAAAATGTATTTAATACATAACTTTTGTGTAACATCCCGAAAATTTCTAAGTTAAGGCCCAAACCATTCTTAAATTGCATATAAGGTCGTACCGAGTGAATCTTAATTGTTCTTAGATTCTAAGGTCAATTCTTTAGTGTGTGAACGAATTTAAATATGAATTAAGGTCACTAGAATCCCCTAACACAAAGCTGAGTTGAAAGCTTTCCTACCGATTGAGTTTCAATAGGAGATCTTACTTGGGTCAACTTCAAATAACCATATCTCTCAGCATATAAAGAATTAGATGGATCATGACCTATCAAAGCGAAGGTCTTTGAGTCCTCTTTCCAACGTCGCAAAGTTTGCTAAATTTCGAGCTTGAAGTAAAATGTTATACCCGTTTGAGTGAAGCCTCTCTATTTAAGGCATCTCATTCGTTTTAGAAAAGGGTATTTTGGTCTTTTCCATTTTCCCACTAGGTTTAGCACGTTTTTCCTCACCCAATTAAGGGTCTAATCATATGCTAAACTATTTTTTGTCATTCCTAAACTCTTAGAAAAATAAGAGAAGAGTTCAAGAGGAGAAAGGGCTAGGTTTTGAGCGTTCGTCAAGATCCCGTCGATTTTCGCCAAGAACATTGTTCTTTCCAGGTGTGTAAGTCTTCCCACAGTGATGGATTTGTTCATCCTCATGCCAAACATGTAATCCTTTCGTTAATTCACCCATATAATCGTTTATGTAAATATTTTTGAAGAGTTCTTGAGTTTTAAGCTTCATTCTTTAACAATGAAGGTTTTGAGTTCTTAAGGTGAGGGTTCTGCAAATGAGTGGTGTTTCTTGATAGAATTTGAGTGGGATTTCAATAATTTTGTGTTGGGTTTGTGAATCAAAGAGAGTTTGGAAGAAACAATCGATTCTAGATGAGTTAGGACCCGAAATTGAGTAAGAAAATGTCACGACCCAAGCCTAGGGCCTAGATGTGACCGGCGAATGGGGAACCCGAAGGAACCCCAAACAAGCCTCATAGCGTATCATTACACATCCTTGGTCGCGGAAGCAATTAAATGACCATAAGCGATAAGCATAATCAAGGGGGAAATCGGGACTAAGGGAGCAAGAAAAAAAAAGAAATGATACATAAATACCATAGATGAGTCAAGCTCAAGCATAATACACAACTTGTCCAACACCACCTCTAAACATGAGTACTTAGCGGGGGCCAAGACAAACTACCGGGCTCACCCTCATAGTCAAAACATAACTAGAAAGGAAAAGTTTTATACATAGCAAAAGATCATGAGCAACGTCCCCGAAATGGAGGACTCACCAATAACCACTATAGAAAATCGTACTAGCCACGCGGAGGAGGATGGTCAAGCGGTGCTCCGGTCCCTACATGGTGACATCATGTAGGCATAGAGTATGCGTTAGTACATTTGAATGTACTAAGTATATGGGATGCAATGCAATGCTACATTAGATGGACATCATAGGAAAAATGCGTAATCATACCCAATAGATAGCATATTAATGAAATGATATGTATAATGATGCTTACATAAAAATCATATTTAGTGGGACGTAGTACATGTGTGGCGAGTGACCATCAATATAGTATTTCCAAGGCCTACCACCCCCTTGGAGAGGCGAAAGAGGTACAAACCCCTCAATATGGTTACACGGGCCTACCACCCCCCGAGCTAGGGACCAAGGTACAAACCCCTCGATATGGTTATACGGGCCTACTACCCCCCGTACTAGGCAACCAAGGTACCAACCCCTCGATACGGTTATACGGGCCTACTACCCCCCGTACTAGGCTTGGTCGACTCACAACACTTATATAGAGAAAATCATATACATGTGTCCATTTCATCATCATTTCAGTAATTACATAACCATCCGACTCATAGGACGTACCTTGGACCTTCCCTTTCCTAAGAATTCTATAAATGGGCATTTTATCAAACACAAGGTGGGCAATTGTTCATGTAAATGAAATCATGTATTTCAAGAATACTAAGTCCAACCAATTCCAAAATCCATATAAATCAGCCCACCAACAACATACATATATATATCAACCTTCATAATTTGATCATGGAAGCATGTAAACCATAAACATCACATAATAATTCCATTTCATGATAATATGCAAAATGGACCATAATAGGGTGTGTAGTAGTAATTCCATAATTCAAGAGTTCATAAATAATCATAAGGACCCATAAACTTGAAGTAGAAATAGAGGATAAATGGTTGGACTTGTGGAAAGGAAGGTTTCCACAATCAAACCCACATACCTCAACTTTGGAGAATCCTTGATGAAGATTGGAATGGAGAATCGAAGCTTGAGATTGAGTCTTGAATCCGGAATTAGAGCTTGAGATGTTTGAATTTGGTTGAAGATCTTGGTGGAATTTTTGGAGAGGGCTTAGAGAGTGTTTTTGGAGTTAAGAAAAATGACTAAGTATGGGACATATCCCCTTTTTATAAAAAAAAACGTCTCCAACCCGCCTAAAAAAAATAGCTCACTGGAAATTGCAAATCTGCACAGACAGGTTTTACGAAAATGGTCATAACTCCCTCATCCTAACTCGGAATGAGGTGAAACCAAGTGCGTTGGAAAGCTAACTCAAAGAGCTTTAATTTAATAGTTTGCAGCCCTTCCAGTTCCTTGTGTGCTAAGAGATATGCCCCTTTAAAGTTGACCCTCCAAATCGCAATTTTTGCGATTTTTGAATTTTGATACGGTTGCTCTAAAATTCGGGTTAGACCCATTTCCCACTCAATTTGACCCCACAAATAAGAATATGAAGTCGAATTTCCGAAATCATGCACGGATTTTGAGATATATGGAAATTACAATTATAGGTGTTTCCGAAGCACATTTTCGGACATTTTTGGGGTCGTTTCAGAAAATTTGTCGAATTTCTGGATAGGGGGCTGGGGCGGCGCGCCATCATAGCGCCAGAACCACTATTCAGTAGTTTGGGGCCTAGCGTGCCACGTCAACAGTGCGCCCCAAACTCTGGTCAGTAGTTTGGGGCCTGGCGCCCTACGCCATAAGTGAGCTAGGGTTGTCTGACCTTTTTCCTTCCGTGTTTCATTCCGGACGTGTTCCTCTAAGTTGTGGCTATGCTTTACCTCTCTATATTAGCACCTATAAGCTCCATTTATCATTGCAAATTCATGAATTATCCTACTCATATGTCTTAATGCATTTTCAAAACTAAAGTGAGTTTAAGAGAAGTGTCAAGAGCTACTATTGAGAAAGTAAAGAGGAGTTTAAGAATCTTTTTAGAACAAATGTTTTGTCTTTAAAATTGATTCTGAGAAAGAGTAAAAGATAAGTTTCGAGAAAAGTATAGGAAACTAAGTAATTCCCAAGATAATAGTTTTAATTTGAGAAAAGAGAAACTTTGCTTTCTAATTGACTTATGAGTACTGAGATACTTCAGAGCAGTTACCTCTTTTAAGAGGATAGTTTGAGAAATTACCTAAAACCAGAGAAAACGTGATGTTTTTATACATTTGAGCAGCAGTATATATATATCATTGGGAGTAGTATTGAGCACCGATATGACGGAGAGTTCAGACAACTCACAGCCCCCATAAACCATGTCTTGCCAACATGGGTTCAGGATCATACTTTTTAGATGAATCCTTATAGCTTAGTGGATCCACTTAGTTCAGGTGTTCTATATCCCGGCACGATATAGGATAGTTCTGGCAGCGTGGACAAGACGTTGTATCATCACTTAGCTCATAATGATGTTTGTCGGTTAGGGAATCTCCCAATAAAGTTAAAGTGTATTTTTTTATATAACACTTCTTATGTTGAGTTCAGAGTTGAGTAAGTATTTTTGTAAAGTTAAATGATTTCATTCCTTTAATTCTTTACATTCAGTTGAGTTCATGCTATATCTATTGCAGTCATTCAGTTCAATTATTTATTCCACTTTAGCCATATTACATACTCGTACATTTCATGTACTGATGTCATTCGACTTGCATCTTATAATGATGCAGATACTGATGTTCAGGATCATCAACAGACGCTTCGTTAAGATCATTTGACATTCCAGTTAGTTTTGGTGAGCCTCCTTGCTTTCCGGAGGATTCCCTTTTTTCCCCTTTCAATTTAGTCTTTTTAGGGTGTTGTGGGTCTTGTTTCAACATCCATGTTGAACTATAGAGGTTTCACAGATAGATAGAGTTGAGGAGTCTTTCAGTATTTACTTTTTTTGAGTTGTTTTACAAACTATAAGTATTTCTATTGAGTATTGTCCAGACTTTATGAGTTGAGTATTTAAGTTTATCAGATTTAATGCAATTTTAAGCCTATTATTGCTTGATTTAGTTTTCCGCTTGTAGTCAGCCAGGATGAGAGTTCGCTTGGGGACCTGGTTCTCGAGTGCCGGCCACGTCCAAGGTGTTGGCTCGGGGTGAGACATTTTGTGTCTTACAAATATAATGAACTTTGTGGTATCAGTAATCAATCTAAAAGTACAACCAAATTTAAGGAGGGACTAGGATAACTCTAAAGTTTCAAAAGATAGTTAGTACTTGAATATGAATTCCTGAAAATAAGTAAACTACTAGCTAAAAGAAGTGGCTAGAGATTAAATGAATTGAAGGTTATTTTTAACTTTTATGTTCAAATCCAATATTTTGTTGCATAATCAAGAAAACATTTTTTTAAAAAAATGTTCTATTCTTATTTAGATTAGTAAATTTTTACATTGATTTGATCAAGGAAGGATAGTTAAGAGTAAGTAAATTTCTTATGTGGTGAGTATAATAAGCAAAAAAATGGCATATAATATGAATCGAAGGAAGTAGAAGATATTTATAATTCTTAGAATTTAGATTTTTTGTTTAGTTATTCAAAATTCTACCATATTTTATAGTTATTAACTAAGCAATATTACATTTGATTATATTTTCTTTGGACCTTTTATTTATAAATTAAATGATATTTAATTTCTAATGTTAAACTATTAATTAATATAGTTGGTAGAGAAGAAAAAGAATAAAAAAATATCACCATATTAAAATATTAAAAAATTGTTGCAATTGAAACTACTAATTTCAAATAGAATAATAATTTAGCCCGTGCAAAGCACATGCTTCCTCCCTTTCTAGTTATGAACAGATATAACACTTGAATTTCATGGGCTACCTAAGTCAAGACCGATCAAATGTTTATTTGCTTGGGAATTTAGTTACACTTGTATAGGTATAACACTTGAATTTCATGTGCTACATATGTTAAGACCGATCAAATAACCATTTGCTTGGAAATTTTGCTACATTTGTATAGGTACAACACTTAACTTTCATGTGCTAAATATATTAAGACCGATCAAATATCTATTTGTTTGGAAATTTAGCTACACTTGTATAGCGCATGAAATTTATATGTTGTAGCTAGTTAAGTTCATTATCTTTTTTATATATTAGTCTGAAAGTTTGAAGAAAAAAAAATCTAGATAGAAATATTATAATTTAAAAGGATATTAACTAATAATAAAATATTTAGTTCAAAAGTTTTTTATTTTTTATTTATTTTTAAAAATTAGGGGTAGATGAAAAATATATATATATATATATAAAGTGAAGAATTAAATCTTATAAAAAAATAAAAAAATTATATGGCCAATTAATTGTGGCTACTAAAATTCTGAATGCTTTTTTAGTTTTTTAAGGTATTAATTCTATTTAAAAAATTTTCAAAAGCCGCCGGTGTTCGTGCAGATTTTCTTGACTGGATTTTATGAAAGTTTGACTAATCAAATCATAAAAGTATTTTATTAGTCAAATTATGTCTTTTTTTGGTATGAGTCAATTCTTGATAGAGGCAAAATGATTTTGTACTTACTAAATTAGTGGGAATTTGTGGGGTTTTTACATAATAAATATGTTAATTCACGTGGCATAAATATAAAACATTTTTATCGTTTTAATTTGTTTATTTAATTTAATTTGACATAATAATTTTTTAAAAATATTGAAAATACTCTTAAATTTGGCATGAATTATTAGTTTCATCGTTGAATTATTATGACCCTTAAAAACACACATTTACTTAACTAATTGAACTTATATATACCTCCAATTTGCTACATGACATAACAAGTGATCTCAAACTCTCGTAGGAGCATGCGACTCTTAATAAATAGTCAAGAAAAGTATCGAAAACGCTCTAAACTTGACAAGAATTTAGGGATGTATTTCATTCATGTTATAAAATCGGGGTGTATTTAAGTTTAGTTAGTCAAATAGAAAAATATTTTTAAGACGATAAATAATTCAGGACGAAACTAATAATTTGGTTGAAGTTCAATGTGTTATCCATACTTCTCACTTCAAAAAAAAAGAAAATTTTTTGAGGTGGAAGAATTATGACATGTGATTTTATATGTCACCTGGGAAGGAAGCTTCGTCTTAACACTTTCTTGATTTTTGGCTTTTTTTCAAGAACTCAATAAAGTAGCAGCTACCCATTGCCTTAATTGACCAGTAAATCAACAATATCTGTTGATTTCAGCTTCTGGGTTTCATCCACAATCAGATTTTGAGCAATAAACTTTGTGAAAGCTTGAATTTTTAGTCTTGAATTTGAGTTCTTGATTTTGTTAGAAGCTTCCTTTTGGTTTAATATTTTGTGGGTCTGTGGATTTTCTCTTAGAAAGTATGTTATCTAGTGTTTTGAGCGTAGAAATGAGATAAAAATGTCATCTTTTTGCTTAACTTAGAGAAAATTTTCAAGATTTTTGCAGCAATGGAGAAAGAAATTAGTTTCCAAAGTGAAAAAATGGAAAAACAGCAAAATGGGGTTATGGAAAAGCAGAAAAGTTTTAGGATAGTAATGGAGAGGCAGGTTAGTTTTAGTATTGAGAAGAAAAGGGAAAAGGATTCACCAGGGAAAAGAGGGGATTCTCCTCTTCATCTTGCAGCTAGAGCAGGGAATTTAGGAAAAGTAAAAGAAATTATTCAAAAGTTTGATAATAGCAAAGGTATTAAGGAGTTGTTTTCTTTGCAAAACCAGCAAGGTGAGACTGCATTATATGTTGCTGCAGAAAATGGACATACTTTGGTTGTTGTAGAGATTTTGAAACATTTGGACCTTCAAGTTGCTTCTCTTGTAGCAAATAATGGATATGATGCATTCCATGTTGCAGCAAAGCAAGGTCATCTTGGTATGTTTTGATTAATCATATGAAGTTCTGATTTGGTGTTGATGCAATTAATCTTTCATCCATAACGGTAGTCGTAGTATTACTCATGTAGTTTCTTGTCGTTCAGTTTTTGTTACTATCTACTGCTTCTTATACTTCGATTATCTCACTATTTTGGTGTAGTACTGTTTCTTTCTTTTTTTAGAATGCTTAGTCATGCTTTCTGTAGTATTTTGTCATGATATCTTCACTTCCGTTATTTCTTTTTTCGATCTCAATTATGGTGATCAAATCTATGTTATGCTCTATTATTCTCAGTTACATGGTAAATTATATAGAGAAGTTGTGAAACTGTATTGTTCAAGATCAATATAACAATACAATTTGAATATCATGATGCCAAAATACATCTCTCTGCATCAAGAATGGGCTTGTATCTGGCATCAAGTTGATACTATTGCTTCAATGGTCGTAAAGCCAAAAAAATATAGCTTAGGTGTTTGTTAGGAAAAAGAAAAATTATGTGGGTAATTGCTTGAAGCTTGTTCTAATTACACATGTCAAACTGGAATTTGGAACATTCTTTTCTTACTTCAACCCCTTAGTAACCTTTTTCTTGGTATGCCATTGCAGAAGTACTGAAGGAACTATTACATTCGTTTCCAAACCTGGTTATGGCCACAGATTCATCCAATTCTACAGCCTTACATACAGCAGCTGCCCAGGGACACGTTGATGTCGTAAATCTGCTTCTGGAGATTGATTCGAACCTTGCTAAGATAGCTCGGAACAATGGGAAAACTGTGCTCCATACAGCAGCAAGAATGGGACACTTGGAAATAGTTAAGTCCCTTCTGAACAAAGATCCTGAGATTGGCTTTAGAACAGATAGTAAAGGCCAAAGTGCCTTGCACATGGCTGTAAAAGGACAAAATATTTGCATTGTGCTCGAATTAATCAAACCGAATCCTTCTGTACTGGCTTTGGAAGATAACAAAGGAAATAGAGCTCTTCATATTGCAACAAAAAAGGGACGGCCACAGGTTTGTGTTTGTTTGTATGTATGTTTCCTGTTAAAAAGTTATTCCAGAATTTACGTGTTTACTGGTTATGGGCACAGATTTGTTTCTAAACCTGGTTATTGAAGAATAACCCAGGTAGAAGAAAACTAACGTTAACTTGCTTTGTCACCCCCACATCCTTTTACCTTCAAAGATTTATGTTGTCTCGACTTTCACTTTCTTCGTAAACCTAGAATCCACGATAGCTTGTGCTAAATGGCTAACCGACTTTGATGCCTCCTAAAACAAGAAAGCTCACAAGCACATTTGCAAAAACAGGCTGCTACTGCAGTGATGCTAACAAGTTTTCATTTTTACTGCGATCGACACTAATTATTGTTGTCAATATGTGAATTTGATACTCCTCATGTTTAAGAAACAAAAAGATTAGGTTCTTTGGTTGATTAAATGCTCCATTTAGGCAATCCAGTGTCCTTCTTTCTTGGAAAATCTCAGTAGCTCAGTTGGTTGACTACTTGAATTTTCACCTTGTTGGTGAGGGTTCGGTTTCCCACCTTGTAATCTCTTCCCCATTTCCCCTTCCCCTACCCCCAGTTTCTATTTTTATTTTTTCTTTTAAAAAAAGTGTCCTTTTCTTGCTCTCTCTGTTTTTAGCATTCATGTTGAAATGCTGCTATGTTGCAATTGCAGATGGTACAATGTCTGATATCAATTGAATGCATCGATCTGAATGCCATTAATAAGGCTGGAGAAACAGCTCTTGATATTGCAGAAAAGTTTGGAATGCCAGAGGTTGTTTCCATTCTGAAGGCGGCGGGAGCTGCCCATTCCAAAGATCATGGGAAGCCCCCAAATAATACTAAGCAACTCAAGCAGACTGTCAGTGATATTAGACATGATGTGCAGTCCCAACTCCAACAGAGTCGTCAGACAGGCTTCAAAGTACGGAAAATTGCTAAGAAGGTGAAGAAGCTCCACATTAGTGGTCTCAACAATGCCATTAACAATGCCACAGTTGTTGCTGTCCTTATTGCTACTGTAGCTTTTGCTGCCATCTTTACTGTGCCTGGTCAGTATGTTGAACAGAAAAAAGATGGTTTTTCGCTTGGTGAAGCAAATGTAGCCGATAAAGCAGCTTTCATAATCTTCTTCTTGTTTGACAGTATGGCCTTGTTTATTTCCATTGCTGTTGTTATTGTCCAGACCTCTCTGGTTGTGATTGAACCGAGAGCAAAGAAGCTACTTGTATTTTGGATAAACAGGCTCATGTGGGCAGCTTGTCTCTTCATCTCAATGTCCTTTATTTCGCTTGCTTATGTGGTGGTTGGATCTAAGGAAAGATGGCTTGCTATCTTTGCAACTGTGATTGGTAGCACCATAATGATCACTACAATTGGCTCCATGTGCTACTGTGTGGTTCGACATAGGCTAGAAGAGTCAAAGATGAGGAGTATAAGAAGGGCAGGGACTCATTCACATTCATACGCTATGTCTGTGGCATCAGATACAGAGCTCTATGGTGAAAGCTACAAGAGGATGTACGCAGTCTAGGAACAAACAGAACTTTTTGCATATGGTGTCAAATCTCAAGCTCTATAGATGAAAAGGACAAGTTAATATATGCAGTTCTAAACCATAAAGTTTGGTGAACGTCTATTCATAGCACGAGGTTCCAAATGGTCTAGCATACGAAGGGTTTATGCTAGTTAGGAACTAAGGAGAATGTTTCCACTAGTGTATGCAATAACACCGCAGTTATATGGCAACTCTCTGATATGGTGTTCTTGCAACACTAGAATTTGAAACCTGAGGCAAGTCTTGGTTAGAAGTTTGAGATTGAGGCTCTGACAAATCATTCAGTTTTGTTTCCACAGCATTTAGTAGTTCAAGAGCAAGTTATCAGGGAGTTTCCTACTATATGGCTACAACAAGTAGCAAAACAAGAGAGCAGCTTGGTAACAAGGTGTACATGGCTGATACACAAAACAAACTCTACATGAAAATGTACTAACAAAAACATTATTTTTTTGTAATATAATTCATTGTAGATCTTCTCTTTATAAAATACAGCTTTTTTGCCACTGCTCTTCTAGGTGATGTGTTAGAACATTTCTTACTCCAACTTGACAGTAGCATCTTTGCATGATCAAATACTAACTTCTCACTCTGCTGACCTTTGATTTCATATGCTTCTGATCAGTAAAAGAAGAAGAGAAGTTTGTCAACTAACAAACTGAATTAGTTTCTAACAACTTTCGCTCTATTCTTCCTCCAATTACTAATATACTGAGCTGGCTCGTGGAGCAGATTTTCGTGTACCAGGTATTGTAGTTTACTCATGTGATATGTCCTGGCATGGAGAGATTTTCACAGGTTCTCCCTGAAGTGTAGGACTGGGAAACAACTTGACCAAAAATGAACTGCAATAGAAATATGCATATCTAGAACAAAATTGTCTTTCTGATATGATCAAACTGCAAAATTGATCATAGATTTTTCACTTAAAAAGTAGCATATCAATACAGAAATTTAAGATATGATTCTACAAAAAATGGGTGGGTGACTTTATACCCCTCTATTGAGATTTTTGAGGTGGAGGCTCAGCTCCATACTAAATTGTCTATGAGTATTTACATCAAGATCCTATCAAGTAGTAATGCCAGCAAAGAAATCTCAAGACTTAAACATCTGAGCATTGTCTTGGAAACCCCTTGTGAATCAAACATGTTGTTTGTCATGCTAGCTCTCAAGGACCACGAAGGCTTTGATGGTCAGTCATCGATTCAGAGCCACTTCCCACATGTCGAAGTGCAGATCTATGGTGGGAGCTACCACCTTGGCTTCTTCTTGAACTGCTTTTTGAAGTTGTACGAACTGCATTAGCTGAGAAGCTGTGTCGAACATTCACCTTATGTGTTCTTGCCTCTGTCGAACGACTGGCTGTCACATTGATCAGCAAAATCACCTCCTTATCTCTGGTATCCTCACACCACCAGCTTTGTGGTATCCCATCAACAGTTTCTTCTAATTTGTTGAACTCTTCATGACGTACCAAGATTTCAGCAGCTTGATCTGGTTTGATGATGCCAGAAGCAGGTGTTACCTGTATAACAAAATCATAAGATAGCAGTGTTTGCAGAAAGAAGTGCCAAAATTACAATAATAATACTCCCTCCGTTTCAATTTGTTTGTCTGGTTTTCACTTGGCACGGAGTTTAATAAAGTAAGGAGGACTTTTGAATCTTGTACCAAAATGCATTCTAATGTTTGAACTAAAGAGTTTTTGAAACGAACTAAAAAGGAAAGTAAGACAGACAAATTGAAACGGAGGGAGTAATAATAATGAGAAAATAAGCATATGAATAGACATGGTCTTCTATTGCCTTGAAACATGGTAACATGTACAGGAAGAGAGAGTTAAGAGCATTTAGGAAATGAAGAATTTACCTCAAGCCACCGGGGAAAACCAAACGATGCTCTCGGATGATACTCTGATGCTTGCTCATCCTCTTTGATGGTGGATTGACCTCCGCAGGTTATCTGGAAAAAAAGTTTGTCTTCTCTGCTTCTGCTGCTGATTCTTAAGTTGTATGTGTCTTGATTCTGAAGAACTATCTGGCTAGTGCTAACTAGAGTTTCCGGAATATAACGAAATTCTTGTAGTAAAGACTTGATTTTTTCATTGTTCTGGAAAATCTCCCCAAACATTTGTCTCCTAACTGATCTATCAACATGAGCAATTTCAACATGAAACTTGCACCTTACAGGTTTATGATCACTTTCTGTCACTTCCATGCAAGCCTCATACCTACAACACATGAGAAAAATACAAAGTTTCAAGATGATGCAAGCAAGAAAGACCGATATGACGAAAGCCTTATGCATATTCAGATGTTAAAAAAACAGTGCCTTAATCATTCAGTGTTCAAATCTATAGACAACATCTTAATCATTCAGATGTGTATTCAGATTCAAACATCTTAATCTTAATAAAAACAAATGCAGCCTTACTGTATAATGGAAGCAACTACAGGACATTGTAAACTGCATTCTACTGAAGGAGTTGCCCTGTTGTCTCTATATAGTACTCGGTCACACCAAGCTGGAATTCGTTTCTTCTCCCCCGAATCATATCCTAAAATTTGAAGAAAGAGATGTATCTAACTGGTCCTTGAAACAAAACAATTGTATGGAAAGGAAAAATAAGAAGATGTGTTGATTACAAATATGTCTCACCTCCTAAGCCTGGTTTTCCCCTTTCAAACTTGTAAGTTGGAGGAAATCTGATGATTGCTTCCCTCATTCCTTGGAAAACCTTACCACTTTTCATTTCTGCTCTGAGTTGATCTTTTTCTCGAAGCCAATCGAAGCATCTTTGTGAGACAAAGTCCCTTGCTTCATCATAAGATATTCCAAAAAGACGATAGTTGAAATCACCAGTGAATATCACCAAGTCAGCTTCACCAAGCTCGGGTCTTCCCTCGTCAGGATTAATTTGTGCAGTCTGTGTCATAATAACAAAGAGTTAGTTTTACATGATTTGAATTAGACAAGAAGATGTGATAATTACTACAACAACTTCAGGCCCAGACATTTGCACCACGAAGCATCTGAGCAGAAGACGAGACACCAGCTGCAAGACAGGAGGATACATACAAGTTAGATTAGTAAAGAGCCAAAAATCAATACATGGAGACGATTAAAAAAACAGGTAAGGGAGCATACCAACAGAATTATTTAGAAGGCTGGAGGATTTGGTGAAAACCATTGTTCTAAATATATGGTTAAAATCAGCATTGCGACGGTTGACTGCTTCTAAATGTGCAGCAAAGTGACAGTTTGTAAAGCACATTATTCGATCAAAGACTCTTAACCTCAGACCAACTCCACCCTGCATTTGGAAATGTGTAACCATGATACAGTAATACCAGACATTATATTGTTCTGAAGGAGAAAACAACAAATCCTGATGGTTTGAGAAGTGATTTATGATCAAAACAAGCCGAGTTAAACTTACCTTATTACCAATTGCACGTCCTATTCCACACGCAACTGCTCCAACATCTAGGTCCCCCACATGATTCCTAATAGATTTTCTCACCCTGAGTTATAGAGTGCAATCAAGATTTTATTAGTATACACAGGCAGGAGCCAATGGGACTGCTATTTCACCCCCATTTACTCAGAAAGACAGCTTAATGAAGGATGAGGAGGTTCGATGAGGTAGAGTTGGGAGGACTTCAGCCCAAAAAAATAAAGAAGAGATCACCCAAGTCTACAAAGATTCATACCATATTGCAATAAGCAAGGCAGCTAGTTGCCTTGATCCTACTCGTTCAAAAGTTGATCCTTCGTTCAGTGCCTTCCCTATAGCATCCTGCCACCATTGTCCAACAGAACTTCCTTCCAGTCCTACCTAAAGTTGACATGAGTTATTAGGATACTGCTACATACATATGAGTTTACATCTAAGTAGAGCATCTTACTGTTAGCTCTACACACACATGAGTATACAACTAAGAGTGTTAGTTGATAGCTTACAGTTTCTTTTGCGGCAGACATAGCAAGAAAACCAGCTCCCATTTCTACTTCTTGCAACCCAACTACTATAATCCCTACATCTGAGACTGTAGAACCCAGCCATGTAGCAAGTGCTTCTTGGGAAGCCCTTCCTTGACCGACATTCCAGGTTCCAATTAAAACCCTGACATTTTCTTGACTAGTGTATGAATTTTCTTTCTCAGCTAGTTGTGGTCGTAAAATGTTGTCAATAGGCCCTGGAGACGTAAGGTTCCATCCACGTATACCACCATGGTTTGCCAAGCTATAAACATAGTCATTCCCAACTGCCATTTTTATTACAGGCCCATTGTGTGCAACCCAACCAGCTAGTAAATTCCCATCAAGGTCCAGAGCCTGTACCATACCACTTACGTAGCCAACCCATATTCGAGAACCATGAGCACATAAGCACAGAACTGCACAACGGTGGTGATGAAAATCTTGCAAGCGGTTGCCATTCCCATCCCACTGCACAAGTAAACCACTTGAACATCCACTCCAAATCATTCCATCAGCTGCAAGCACAAGAACTTCTGTTTTCTTACTATCTTCTACAAATGCCCCCTTTGTTGCAACTCGACGAACAGCATCTGCAGCTCCCATTATAGCATTACGTGACCGCTGCAAAAAGCTACTTCCTTGTGACTTTTCCTTTTTGGATTTAGAAACAAACTTAACATTTAGATCGTCTTCTGTTGATTGGTCTTGCACTGATGATATATCAACCCGATTCTCAATCTGACCTTCTACATTGTACACTTTCAAGAGTTCCCTATTCCGGGAATCCCTGCAGTTTCCCAACTATCGGAGTTATTAGGAGTGACAACTAATCTGTAAAGAAACTCTTGACTATTCCCTATGATTTAAACGTCAAAAGAAATGCATAGCATAAAATTTCTGATGGAAGCAACAATGAGGAACATACCATAATGAGAAGGATAAAGAACCAGCTGCCCACACTTTCGCCCGTACATGATCAGATAACAGACACTTCACCTCAGAAGATGAGATGTTACATACACCATTTACTGTAACTAGGGCCCTAAGGTCAATCGCTGACCTTTCTACGAGTAAAGCGGCCATATGTTTTTCCTCTGGTGATAAAGAAAGGGACTTTTCAACAGATTCCCATGGCCAGACCTTTATGACTCCACCCTCAGACCCAGACCATATATCACCTGGATCAACAAGCAATTAGTCCTAGTTGTCATTTGGAACACAACTATAAGCAAGAAGTCATTCACCGGTATTTAAAACGCTGATATAAGTTATTAGCAAGTGAGTTTCACAATGATCTGTAAAACAGAATAACATCGAAGAAATTTGAAAAGGAAAAATCATACATTTCCAAGAAACAAAGAATATCTTGTTGGAGCATATGTGTTGAGAATGTTAAGTATATCGCAACCTTGAGCTCATAAAGAGGAGAAATTTTCTATAAATTGAGCTAATAGTAAACATTGATCTTGGAACATATGTATATTACACATAAGTGTAGGAAAATTAGATATTACCATAAGAAGATATGACCATCGAAAGAACAGAACCACGATGAGCCTGCCAAGAGAGGCCTTCCTTAAAAGGAGAATCATCAGAATTAGGTTGGTCCATCCTCCAAGATCTTATCTTTCCATCTTTATGTCCACTCCACACCAACTTACTCCCACTATCAACTATCAAGCATATAGCAGGCGATGTATTTACTGACTCGTAAAATGGTGCTGCATCCTCGTCTCCTCTTTTTGCTCTTCCATTAAATCCCAATCCTGCCTCATATTGATCCGAGAAATTCCATACTCTTACACCACATTCTTGTCCTGCCCATAGTTGTGTGTCTGTGCATGCAATAGTCCTCAAAAATCTCCCAACCTGAAATTATGTTTCATTAAAACGAGAAGAAAATCAACACGAATACATCTACTGTTCATCAAGACCCTCTCTTCCATTTTAGATATTGTTTCAACTTAATTCTATTTATTACTACATACAATGGACATCCTTGGACAAATCTAAATGAAGAAGGTTTTAAATATGGCTGCTCCCATTTCAGTCGCCACTTCCTGTCATTTTGCCACTCAAGCTAGAACTCTATTTGGATCAAGGTAAACTACGAAATGATTTGGTAAGACAAGTGTATGAATCACCTCAAGAGTATAATGAAGGATAAAATTACTCCCTCCGTTTCAATTTTGTTTCTCTTATTTTCCTTTTTTTAGTCTGTTTCAAAAAGAATGCATGTTTGGCAACTCTTTAATTCTAATTTTCCACATGATATGTTTAAAACCACAAGATTAAAAGACATTTTGGTACATTCTACATATTTTTAGCTTAAGACTACAAGATGCAAAAGCCAGAGTCAAAACCAGACAAACAAATTGAAAAATATAGAGTAACATATTTTGTACAAATGGGGATATATTTTATCCTTCCCCTGAAAAATCATAAACAATAACATTACGAAATTGACAAAAGTTAAAAGGAGATTTTAGTAGCTCAGTTGGTTAATCACTTGAAGTTTCACCTTATTAGTTAGAGTTCAATTCCTTACCTTGTAATCCCGTCTCTCATTTCCCATTCCCGACCCCAATGTAATAAAATTAAAAACACAAAAATTAAGAGATTTTGTTAACCTGAGTTTCTCTAAGGGGATGAGGTCTCAATTCATGGCATGATGGACGAGACGGATGCACAGCAGCACGAACAGGTACTTTAAACATCCCAACTCCACCACCAGATGCAGCAAATTCCGGCAACGGAAGTTGTTGATCATCATCCAAACAATCAGGAATCACACCAAGCCCACTAAAATTCTGAGTCATCAAATGAAAATCCTGTCGATCAGCAGCAACAGCAGCAGCAGCAGCAGAAGCAGAAGCAGTCATCGTGGTAGTACTATTACCACTACTACTAATTTCATTTGAATTCGTCGAATAAGGATAGAAACCTTCATCATCATCAGATGAATCTTCGTAGAGGCCGGAGTTATTAATGCTATTAGGCATGTAATCAACGTCGAGGCTATGCTTGCGGATTTGGTGATGACGTTTATGATGCGTACCTGTATTTGTACGGAGTTGATGGCTGTAGGAATGTGCTTTTCGTCGTGGTGGTGGACCTTCGGTTAAACCTTCTAATGCATTCTTCTCGTCGTCTTCAAATTTCTCGACGACGTCCATTGTATTGTATGATCAAATAATTAATTTGAAAATTAAGATAATTATAGAGACGGATTCAGGATTTGAACAACAACGTGAAAAATTAACATTGAAACAAAATGGGAAAATATGAGTGAAGAGAGGAGAAAGTAGAAATGCAATGAAAAAAAAGAAGAGGGAATTGAGGAGGGAATTAGGCGGAGCTTGCTCTCATTCTACGGACAGAAATGTTCTAATGAAAACTGTCACTCTTTTCTAAATGATAGAGAAATAATTTTGTATAAAGAAATTTTTTTTTTACTATTTTGGAAAATATTTTTGAGAAAAATAAATGAATTTTATATTTAATAAGTAAATGAAAATTTTATTTTAAAGTATTTGTATCTAACATATACTATAGAAGGTGAAGGCGAGCGTAGAGATTCAAGGTGAGGATGGAGATGAGGTGTGTTGGAGGGTGAAAATATGGAATTATATTCGTGGAACTTGTTTTTTCTAGACATAATATATAACTTATGTCTTTGAAATTACGTTTTTCAACTTTAAATGTGCACAATTAGACACTTAAATTTATATAAAGTTGAAGAAGTAGACACATATGTTCTATGTGGCATAATATAATATCTCACGCGAATTCTCATATAGAATGCTACGTAGGATGGTTGTGTCTACTTATTCAACTTTATACAAACTTAAGTGTCTACTTGTGCGCACCCAAAGTTGAAGGTTAAGTTAAAAAGTACATTTAAATGTTATGCCTTTGTCCTACTTCTACTGAGAAAGTTGTTTTCTTTTTATATAGTAAAAAGTATTAACGTAATTTTGGAGAGTCTCAGTTCTATTCATTGATGAATATTTATACAATCAAGTCATTTTAAAAATAATGGGAATAACTATAATTAATTATGTTACATCGATTAATAATTTAAAAATATAAATGATAAGTTTTAACAAATTAAGCTACGCTTCTTGCGTGAAAAAAATGCAATGAATCTAATTTCATTATGACAATCTTGAAATTACTTTATACCAAATTCATAGAAGAATTTGTATGGAAACTATTATCATGGATAGAATAGAACACATAAAAAGAATAAAATAATCTATTTGATTTTTCATAATTCTATTTTACGTAATTACGTTAAAAAGAAAACATATATCTCATTTTAATTGCAATGTACCAAAATTCGTTAAAAGGAAATTGTATGCACTATATAATAATCAAAAGATTTTTAATTCTTGTAATAAAATTTTTAATATTATAATCTAATAACCTTTTGAATAATACAGTTATTTTATCTTCATCCTTTCTTTTCTTAAGGTTTTCTTATTTGAGGGAAATTGCCATATTTTGAATTAGAGGTAAATAGGGAAAGTCTTAGTAATTACTAGTAAAAGTGCATTTTGCCATTCTATAGAAAAGGAAGAAAATCAACCAAAATAAAATTAAATCTTCGTAAAAGAAATAAAACTAAATCTCGAACTTTTTTCTTCGTCATTTTCATTTCCATTTTCATATTCATATCGACTATTGTCTCACTTGATCTCTCTCCACCTTACAAAACGACTATTGTCTCACTCGATCTCTCTCCACCTTATAAAAAATATACTTGATTTAATCAATACATCGACGGGCTTTTAAATTTGTTAGTAAAATTTATTCAGACATTTGAACTACGACTTGTTTCAATTGAGCATCTGAACACATAATAAAGTATTCCTACATTCAGTTCAAATTTTAAAATAAACTTTTGCATGTGTTCTCAAGTGTCCATATGTAAATAAATTAATCAGTTAAAGTCAATTAATATGTCACCTCCTTTTATTATCATTTTAACCTCAATAAGTCATAATATATCATGCTTATTCCAATTGAGGTACACATTAATCTTAATATATCACCTCATTTAATTATATAAATTAGCATCAATCAATCGTAAAACCTTAATAAAACATTTGTATTTATAAATTGCAAGATTAGTTATACTCAAGTTGTGAAAAAATATTCAATTGTCTCACTCTTCTTTGGAAAAATTATTTTACAAAACAATTTTTTTTTAAAATTACAACTTGCTTTTGTCTTTGGTTTATACATATCATCATGGTTATCACTACTCTCCCTATCATTGACTGTTCTTCCTTTGAAATTTTCACTTTTAATTTTATATATTTTTTGTTTATTTTATGCCCTCATGTTCTTTTTGTTCAATTAATTAATTTTGGAAGATTCAAAGAGAAGTCATGTTGACTATTTCCCTAAATAAAAACAATACAATGGATACTATGTTGCTAAATCTTGGAATATTGGAGGGCATGTTTTTCCAATTAATAGGGAAAGAGGTTCACCACAAAGATTATTGTTTGAAAAATAATAAACTTCAACGTGCATACTACATAGATATTTTATTTAATTATTCTTTTATGTACCAAAATAACTCTTATTCTTTTGTATTTCTTAATATGAATTTTAAAAGAATTTTAACTAAATATGAATTCATGTACTTTTATCAGTGTATAAAAAAAGTAAACGACGAATGCCATATTCTCAACTCTTTAAGATAGAGTGGGAATGCGTTTCTATTTATACACATAAAATTTCTTGGGTAAACAATACAAATCTCATTAGTTTAGCAGCTAATTACTTAGTTTCCTATGAGTTTACAATATATATTATTAATTCTACCATAATTCACACCTCAGATACATGTATTTGGCGCATCCAGATACATGTATCTTTAATATATATTAATCAGATACATATTATTAAGTGTATTTTAATAAGGAATTTAGTATAACAATTTTGAGTATCTTCCATATCACAACTCCTAAAAATAATTCAAAAAAATTAAAATTTTGTGTATCTGATATGTTCATTCTATGTATTATGTATTTTAATTGTTCTTCTATGTATCTGATATAGTTTCTTCTATGTATCTGCTATATAATTAATGATTAGATGTATCTGATTTAATTTGTTCATCTATTTATCTGGACAATTCTATGAATTTGATATAATTTGTTTTATGTACCTAATATATACTTAGTGATTAGATGTATCCGATATGTTCATTTCTATGTATCTAAGCTATTTTTTTTATGTATATGATATCCAACCGAAAGATGTCTCTATTTTTAGAGGCTATGAAACAGCTTCCTACTTCGACTTCCTTGATGTTGCCGCCGCCTTAGTCTTCTCATGTATGGGACTTGCTTAAGTTCTCTGTGGTGCACACATTAATTAGTTGATTATATTTTACACAATTTCATTTGGTTCCAACATCATTGGCACTTTAATGTACCAAAATAATTGTTATTCTTTGGTATTTCTTAAATATAATTACTAAAGCAATATCTGCAAATTAAAACTGGAAACTTAACCTATTTCCGAGTCCATAGACTGTACTGTGTGTTATTAATAAGGAGTTTGATTCTCTTATTATTATCAAGGTTTAGGATTAATTTCTCTCATAATAGAACGGAAAAATAACTTTGTAATAGTGGCACTTCAAGTTAAAGAACTCCAATTGATAACAACGAGGTTAAGGAGATCACAAATATAGAGTTGAATATTAGAGTGCGGAAGCAATAATAGAAAAGAAACAGAAACTAATTAAAAGACATGGAAAATTCAAAGGAAAGATCCAAAAATTTCAAAGGATTTTATATTCTAAGGCCTTGACAAGATCCAAGTAACAACATATAGATTTATGAAAGAAATCTAACGCCTTTACTTGAGAAAACGAATCAAAACAATAGATTCGGATCTTGACTGCTTTATGAGTAACTAAAGACAATAATTAATATAAACTAATCACCTTCTAAAAAATACCAAAAAGAAATCACAGATATCACAAGAAGAAATTACTTTATACCTTAAACTATGAAACTAGTAAAGGTTTAAAGATAAATTCTCAAAGAACAAATCACAAAGGTTCAAAAAAACTCTCTTAAATATTATTAATATCAATCTAATGTGTTAATAAAACAATCTAGAACTTAATAAAATAAAATCGTAGCTTGGGGGCTAAGGTAAAAACTAAAACTCTAATAATTGTGGTTGATTTAAGGACTTTGTGGGCCCTTTGGTCGTAGCTTTTGAGCCCATCTATGGCTTTATTGGGCTGCTAATTTTAGCTCCACTTAAGGGTTAAAATTAGGCCCCTTTTGGGCTGATTTTGAGCCTCTTTTTGCACCACTTTGGACTTCTTCAAGGTAGAACTTTGGACCCCAATATTCCTCTTCTTTTGGACTTCAACTTAGGCGGCCACCAAATAGTTGTAGCATTTGGACAATTCATCTCTCTTGAGCTTGAGCTCTTCTTCCCCAACAAGACACATTTGGATCAACGATTGAAGCCCATTGAGTTTATGATTAAACTCCTTGGTTTGAGATCTTGTTAAGAGCTTCCTTGGAGTTTCTAAAGCTTCATTCTTGTCCTTCAATGGAGTAGAGCTTTCTTGGATACTATCACCAATGAACTCAACTAATGGCGCAAATCACACTTGATATTTACTTTTATATATTTTCGAAAACAATACAGAAGAAGAATTTAAATCCCAGTGTATGAAGTGAAGATTGTCCCATACCACATATGAGAGATATGTCACTCATAACCAATGTAAGAAACTACAACACTCAAGACTGGTCACTGGATGTTTGAGCTCTGAGATTGTAAGTAAAAAAAAATGAAACATTAGGGGTTGCTTGGTATGAAAGAAAAATATTTTTTAGATAATGTTTTCCAACAGATTTTTTCATGTTTAGTTGGCTTAAACGATTTGGAAAATATTTTTCAAAAGAATTATTTTCCTCCTGTTTAAGGAAAATGACTTTCCTATCAAAAGTATGGAAAATATTTTTCATAACTCTCTTTCAACCTCTCCACCCCCACTAACACCATCTAATCTCGAGTTTGAATTGAGGTTGAAATCGGGGTTTGGATCTCAGGACGAGGTTGTTCGTCGAGTCTCGATTTAGGATCAGTCCAAGTCAAGCTATGGGTCAAGTTCCAGGTCAAGGTCAGGGTCGAGTCCTGAGTTTGGATTGGGTCTCAGGTCGGGGTCATGTCCCGAGTCAATGTCAAGGTCGGGATCAAGACAGAGGTTGGTTCTCGGGTTCCAAGTCGAGGTTTGGGTCACATAGGGGTCGAGGATCATAGTATTTGCCTCGATTAAACGCAACTGTCCTTGGGACAATATTTACTCCTTACTAACCAAACATCAAGAAATAAGTAAGAAAATTTTTCAGTAACTTCTGAGAAAACATTTTTCTTGGTACCAAATACACCTTAGATCTAATGCAATCCCAAAAGCTAACCTATAAACTAAAAGCTACCCAAAATCATATAAAGAGACAGTATCTCATTCTGCCAACCAATATAGAACACTATCAGCTACATTTGTACATAACATATAGGTTAGATACTAATATGACTAATGAAAAGACTAGTACCCTTGAGTCTTCTAGTGTATGAACCTAATTACACTAATAAAAATGATCCTCCATATTAAGGTAACAATGACATCAGGTAGTTTACCTCTTATTACAACCCTATTTAAAGGGCTTCTTATTCTTTAGATTTGGAGGTTTGAAATTAGACTCTGCCAAATCTAATTTCACACCCAAAAATCTGAAGTTTGAAAAGCAAGTTCAA
Organism: Solanum appendiculatum; assembly: GCA_018342035.1. NCBI lineage: Eukaryota > Viridiplantae > Streptophyta > Magnoliopsida > Solanales > Solanaceae > Solanum > Solanum appendiculatum. The sequence continues at coordinate 792,769 of JAGDQO010001535.1, read as the reverse complement.
ATATAAACTTCATGCCTCAGGAGTCGGGTAGAGCCAACTTCAGACCCGACGGCCGACGGTCTGAATATAAAAACTTCCAGACCCACAATTTCAACTTCAAGCCAGCATATGTGAACTAATAAAGATAAAGAAGTATGAATCTATCCTCTTGGTGATCTTTTCAGTAAACTAATAGAGACTTTTCTCAATGATGAAGTTGATTAAGATTAATTTACATAATCAAATGAATGATGAGCTTTTAAGCAGTTGTTTGGTGCCTTAAATACATTTACATATATGAAAACTTGTTCAGGAATCTACAGCAGCAATTGAAAGAGCTTATATAGAAAATGAAGCATTTAATACAATTTCTAATGAGGCTATCATAAATGCATTTCAAAATATGAAAACTCGTTGAGTAGAACTATAGTAATTTACACATATAAGTGTTTTATTAATACGATTAGTAATATAATGATTAGTTATTTGTTCACTTTCTTTAAATATCGATGTCACTTATAGAAAATCTTGTGTATGCCACTGCGTGGTGAAATGATATTCAGAGCAAGGATTTGCATATGGACCTTTTCCACCTTCCCAGCTTTTCTCTTCCCTGCAAAGACAACAAGAAATGCATTGTACTTGAGACTACTAGCAAAGGGAGAAATTGTCTAAAGAGAAATACCCACAATCCCAGAAAAGGAAATATGCAAGTGTCACTGCCTAACGTTAAGCAAATTTACTCACTCTCCGAGGAGGAATAGCCAAGTGATTCTCCACAATCGACTCTGCCCTGATCCCCATCGGATGCAAGACTTCTTCATAACTAGTTAGAGAAATTGTAAAAGTCAAGTCATTCGTATCAATGAACTCAAGAAAGAAGCTAGCTGAAATTCAGCGACATTAATGCCACAAGATGAGAAGTCTCTGAGGGGATGTTATTTAGAAATAGACTAAAAGAAAATAGAGATTACTCGGAAACTGATACTTTATATGGAGGCCCCCCTTCATGGTCGCTTATCTGAGAAACAACAAGAATCTCAAAACCAAGGAAGAAATAGATGGAAATAATGTCAAGAATAGCCAATCTACCAACTCATAGTCAATTATTACAGTGAGCTACCAGTTCGTTTAGTGTATAGTAGGTGTGACCTGTAACACAACTATCTTTAGCCCCTTCACCTTTGAGGTAAAGAGGGCATGTAACTAATGTTTCCATCAATACTACAAAAAACATTAAGACTTCCAATTTCATTGATATCCTGTAGGATATTGACTTGGAAAACTAACGAATCCTCTATTGTATCTATCACATGAGCATAACAAACAACTTCCTATGATATTGGAAGAATTCAAATGATCACAAGTTGTAAACGAGAAGGGAAGAAACTTAATGGAAAAAGAACTATTGACAAACCGGAAAAATCAGTGTAATAAGCTCCCCGTCTGGTTTTAGAAGATCTCGAACTCTACTGGCCCATTGTGATCTCATCTCTGGCTCAATGGCACAAAAGAAACTACAAATTTGAAAGTAATGCTGTCAGACAACTGGTCATTTCGTAAGATGAAAAATACATGGTCATGCCAATCTTACGTGTAGTCAAAGATAAGATCAAACAATTGAGAGGGACGCCATGTGAAGAAATCTGCCTCTAGAAAAGCAAAATTCTCCACACTTATTGATGACGAAAACAGCTACCTTGTGCCAAAAAAATGTGTAGCTACTTAGAGAAAGCATCAGAATGTATGAACGAAACCAACAAAATTACTACTACAAACCTGTCCTCCGAAACAATTCAAGAAGTTAGAACTAAGGATTGAAATGGGTCCTCAAGAACAACAGACAACTAATGAAGCATGTTTATTTTTGTTGCTAGACTACTACTCTGAATTGCATTTCTTTGACCACAATGACAATAGAAATATTAAAGGATCAGTCTCATGGATGAGCTTCTGTATCACTCAAAATTCTGGACAAAAAGGTGAAACACCCAAGATCAAAATTCATGATTTTCATAAAGGAGCACAATCAACAACCAAGCTGAGAAAGACATAGCTAAGTGATCGAAGAATGTATACTTATCCACCCAATAAAACAAAAAGAGAAGGTAATAAAAATATACATGCAATAAAAAATTTGAGTTTCATTCAGAATCTGTAGCAGGTTACTTCTAGCTCCTTATCAATTTCAATTATATAACATTTGGTTCTCAAGGATCCGATACTCTTCTTCCTACTTCCTATAATCGATTATTGAACATGCCAAATTACCTAAACAAAGCTCCTTCCTTACACCATAATGGTGTCTCCTAGCAAACATTACCCTCAAACATCATCACCCCCCGTGTTGAGCAACAAAGAAAACATAAAGGTATACAATCAGAAGGACATTCAGTGTTAGCCTTATCCCGTTAAAGATGAAATACACCTTCCATCATCCAATCTCCTAGAAATTGTTCCCACCATATTGTCTCAAATGGTTACAGACCTAACACCTTCCTAATTGGATTCTGACAAATGGCATATCTCTTTTAGTCCACAAGAAACAGACTTCCAACCTAATCTTTCAAGAGATGTTCGTTCACATTCTAGATCCTTGATAAGTGAGATTCCAAATCTTCAAAAAGCAAAGGGGCATAGTCACAGTCTCACAGAGGAAACAGCACATATTGTTTGCAGAAGGGAAAATTTTAGCCAAAGATGCAACTATGGCAAAAACAGTCTTGAAATCATTTTGTTCCACTGCACATTGCATTGAAGAGTAAACTATACCTCAAAAGAAGGGTAAGTAGTGAAGAATAAGCAGAGAGGTTGCATGATATTGCAGTTTGGTAATATAAATCTTTGAAACTTTTTCTATAAGGATGTTTTGAAAAAGCAGATCTAAGTAACCAAAAGTATCAGCTCTTACTTTTGTAGCTTGCTTAATAGCATTTCCTGATATATCCAAGCCAACAACAAAGCGCTCAGGGCATGCAATTGCCACCACATCATGACCCTGCACGACATATACTTCAACTAAGCGAAAAGAAAGAAAAGAAGCTTTTCATGCAATTAAGCAGTACAACAAGGTGGTTCTGCATATGATGAAACAAAAGGAAAAACTGAAAGACCAAATCGGTTGATTATACCCATGAATATTTGGGTGTATAATAGCCTAATGATGACAATATTGGACTCATTTCTTGCATACAAAAATACATGGTTGATCTCATGGAGTGTTTCCAAGGGTCTATCGGAAACAACCTCTCTACCTTCACAACGTAAGGGTAAGGTCTGCATTACACACCACCCTCCTCAAATCCACTTGTGGGATTACACTAGCCTAGTGGTTGATCTCATGATGTGTATTGATTAGAAGAAAACGTTCTACTTGACTTTCTTACAAGGAAAACTCAGAGAAACTATAAAATTCAGCCGTTATTCCATAATTATGGAAAACCTCTCAATTTCTTTTTCTCTTTTTGATGACCGTGGTGTCCTAACCAGCTTTCACGCACACTAATTCCACGAAATACCTGTCATCTCCCACCAACAAGTACCAGGTAACTATGTCCACCAAGGCTAAGACAGTTAGGAAGAATCACCTAGTGTGTTCTTAATCTCCGCTGGGATTTAAACCTAAAACCTCAAGACTCTCAACCACCTCATTGACCACTAGCCCACACCCTTGGGTGCTAGCCTGTCAATTTCCGGACATTACCAGTAAACAAAATTCCAGAGAACCCTATTGATTTTTTCTTAACAATAACAATAAAATTGCCCCCATTAAGAAGAAGGGGTTTCACAGAACAAGCTGCAAGACACAATCAATAGGTAGAAATAAAAAAAAAATAACTTACACTGCCACAACCAGGGACCAGAGCCCTGCCTTTAGGAAGTGCACCTGTCTGATGAAGATGAACAAGAATCGGGGTAGGCTGACCCAAATCCCAAGGTGTCACTCCTTTCTCCCAACATTTATTCCAACCACCTATCATTACAGATAATGAAATTTGTATATTGAGAAAAAAAGATTCAACTTTTCTTTAAAAAAAACACAAGGGTTTTACCAGAATGGTCAGAATGAAGTAGCTGATGCATTTTGTCGACTTTAGGCTTTGATGTATTGGTTCTTGCCATTGTTAGTCCACTGAGCGGAGAAGTTAATGGCAAAGTGTTGAAGAGAAGGCCAAAGCAGGTACACAAATGGGTCCTCATTGATGAAACGTGAGGATGTAACACACTGATTACTATCAGCTCCTGTGTCAACAATGGCAGTTCGGGTCGGTCGGGTCGGGTCATTTCATTGTTTGGACTGGTTTTTTTTTTTTTTTGGGTATATTTTACACAAGGCATAATACATAAGCATGACCCTTAACTTGGCGTCAGCTGGCAACTATGACCTTTAACTTTGGGTGTGCACAAGTAGGCACTTAAACTTGTATAAAATTGAACAAGTAGACACACATGTCCTACATGACATAATACACGTAGGATGTCACGTAGGACACAAAATTGCCATGTAGGTGCCATGTAAGACGAATGTGTCTATTTGTTCAATTTTATACAAGTTAAAGTGCCTACTTGTGCACACCCAAAGTTAAAGGTCATAGTTGCCGGCTGACGCCAAGTTAAGGGTCATGTTTATGTATGATGCCTTTACACAAATTTGATAATGTTCACAGCTAATTACATTATATCCCTATTCTTTTCCAAATTACAAAAATTCTTTAAAATTTAAGAATTTCGAATACATCACTCAACGTTCCGATACATCGTGTCTCGATTTCGGATACATCACTCACCGTCTGATACATCACGTCCCGATACATTACCTTGTTGATACAAGATACATCTGTCTCGATACTTCGCTCAACGTCTCGATACATCACGTCCCGATGCATTACCTTTGTTGATACAAGACATACATATCCTGATACATCGCGTAAGAACGATGTATCTGAAAATAGGAGAGAGTTAGGATTTTTTGTAATTTTTTCAAATGGTAAGAAATTTTAAAGAATATGATAAAATAAATTGTGTATTTAGATAATTTTTCCTTCTTTTTTATGGGTGATGGATCTTTTAGCCATATAATTGCACATTTTGTCCTTTAAATAATGAATCCTCAGTGATGAAGCCTGAGGACGTAACACACTGATTACCATCCGTTCTTGTGTGAGCAATGACAGTTCCTATACGGTTGGGACGAGTGATCTTTTAGATATAAAATTACAAGTTTTGTTCTTTAAATGCATTATTCTTTAATTTTTGGAGAAATTTATTAATAGTTATAATTTGGATCATAATTAGTTATAGTTTGTCTAACGGCTCTTATTTACGTGTTATAGCACATATTTTACTCTCACATATTAGCCTTATATTTTTTATTAGAAATAGCAAAATACAAATATAATACATTTCTTATTAGAAATAGCCTTGGGATCATCAAGTTTTTGCCATGAGCTTTTACTTCTTTTTAGACTTGAGTTCTTCCACTCTCTTCTCAGTGTCCTTCAATGCTTTCTTATATATGCTTATCATCTGCAAGAAAAAAAAATTATAATGTTAATGATTTTAATTGTCTTTCAATTTACATGAAACGAATGTCTATTCTAATCAAGTATGACTTGGCGTAAATATGGGGTTCGAATTAAATTATTTTCTTTAGTTATTGAGCAAGAGCCCAAGGATATAGAAATTCATCAAATCACTACATGAAATGAGTCTTTTAATAGAGACTAATTCCCCACATAAAATGAAAAAGACATCCAAGAATATTCTCATTGTTGAAACTTATTATTCACGATGAATCTTAAAATTCATCATGAAAATCTTTACGTGTATGTTGAGACAACAAATTAAATTAAAAGAATCACCACTAAAGTGTCAGCATGAAAAACCTTATTTTTTTTTTGTGGATATAAATGTGGTATACTAGTGCTTAACATATTTCTTTTTTCTAATCTAAAAGATATTGTAATAATTTCGTGAAATTAATATGCATCATAACAAAATATCGGGTCAGATAGTACGATCCATGTGACCAGGTACATTTGAAGAGTCTATATGCATATTTGATCAAATTTTCAAAATTTATTTCCTTTGTTTTAAAAAGTATTTTGGGAGAGCATATGTTTGTATTTGGATAACGATTTTAAAAATACTTTTCCCAATAGAGAAATTATTCTTCTCGATCAGAAGAAAATTATAAACTACTTCTGCTTTCGTGAAGAAGTCATTTTTTTTCATATCTGAGAAATAGCTTATGCTATTACTTAAAGGCACTTATTTTTTTCTCTAAAAGTTTGCTCAAACACCTTAACTTTCTAAACAAATACTCTCTAATACATATATTATTTGGCCTCCCAAAAGTTCGGCCAAACATGATATAGTTTAAGTACATAGTTATTCTAATAAAAAAGTTTATAATTTATTTGCCTCCGTAGCTTCATAGGCGTTGTTAGCTATCTGTACTAGTTTTACCAAAAAAGAATTCTTAATTTATCTACTTCCACATCTTCATAGGTAAACAAAAAGAGGAACCGCTAGATATTGTATACTCAAAACAACAATAACAACAACATATGTAGTATAATTTCACAAGTGAAGTTCGAAAAAAATAAAAGATACGCAAACCTTATAACTATCTTATATGTGTAGAGAAGTTATTTTCTTATAAGACTCTCAACTCGAGGCATATTGCATACTCAAAAAATATCTTAAAATAGTTCTAACAAATGAAAAGAGATATGTATTACCTCATCAAGTTCTTCAAAAGTCAAGGTGAATGGAGGAGCCATATTTATGTGATCACCCGAAAAACTTACTAACATCCCATACTTCTCACATTGTGCTCCAAAATATGAACCAACAGCTTAAATAAGCAAATAAGCAAAGAATGAACAATTAAATAATTTGTAAAATATAATTTAACTTAATTCGAAAGAGCAACAAGAAAAAGAGGAAAAAAAACTTACCCCAATCATAAGGAAAGGGACAATTAGGAGATTTGTTATCTACAAACTCTATAGAAAGTATCAAACCAGTTTCCCTTATCTTTAAAAAAAAAGTAAATAAAAATAAAAGTTAAATTTTTTATACATTGATAGTATAAAAGATATTTATATAATTAAATCAATTAGGGGTGAAGCACTGAATAGGAGGCTCTCAACAAAGAATAGAAAGACAAAATGGGAAATAACAACTATCTTGACATGTCCCTTGTGTCAACTAGAGAATGAAGATATTGATCACCTCTTCTTTGCTTGCCTTTACACTGCTGGAATATGGAATAAGCTACTAGCATGGCAGGGAATACAATGAAATGGCATGAAGAAATACATGAAAGGAAAAAATAGTAAAGCACAAGTGTATAGGATGACTTTTGCTAGAACCATTTATCACCTGTGCATGGAGCGTAACTGTAGAATTTTTTAGTCCAAACAGAGAAATGAGGAGTTCATGATTAGGCATATCATATTGAATATTTACTTTTGTATATTTGAGTTTTTCTAATGAAAATTTTGATTCCAACATGCCATAAAAATTAAAAGTTAATTGCAGGTAATATTATTTAATAGCGTAAATGATAAGGGGTAACACAAAATAAATAGTAAATAATTTGTTATAGCAGATTAAGTATCAATAATAATAATAATAAGCATAACTCATGATAGCATCGATATATATAACTTAAATCCATAAAAAAAGTTTTGTACCTCCCCAATTATGGGACTGTCAACAAATGCTTTCAAACCTTCCTGAAACTTTGGTGATATTTTGTTCACTACCTCAATAATATTTCTTTCTCTGAAAAAATAATTTAAATATTTTAAATATACCGACGATATAAAATATATTCAAACAATTAAATCATAATAAGAAAGTGAAAAATCATAAGTGGAATAAGGGCTTGATAATGTATATATATGGTGGGTAATATCCATTTCAATGAAAGTTTATTTTCAGAAAATAGTTTAAACATAACATATTTTTTACATAAAGAAATCGAAAAAAAAAAGTTACTTATAGATCTTCAGTGCTTCCAACGCAACCGCGCACGCGATAGGATGCCCAGAATAAGTAAATCCATGGCAAAAAGCACATAGTTGAAGAAAAAAATCACTATATAAATCGATGAACATAAAAAATATAATAAAAAAAAAACTTAGGTTAACAAAATATCCAATCACACTAATATAATATGCTCACCAATCTTATTGCTTTCAGAAAGTATGACATTGGAAATTTCAGGGCTTACAAGCACAGCACCAATAGGCATATATCCACTAGAAAGAGCCTAAAAATATAGTTAAGAGAGATAAATGAAAAATTCAGAAGTTGAAGTGATCTGATTACATAAATATTATCAATACCATTGGTACACATTTTTAAATTCTTGTAATTAAAGTTTAAGTTTATGCACAAAGAATCTAAACAAATGTGTTACTTATTAGATAAGTACATATACATCTCTTAATAATAAGCATTAATTGGCAATTTAGTAAAAAGGATAACTAATCTGTTATTACATGCAATTAGGATATTTAATTTATATTCCTAGTAATTAATTTGATAACTTAAAAATATTATATGTATTTCGTTATAACATGTTCAAAATATACTAATTATATAAAAAAGTTAATTAATATTATCAATGTGTATAAATTAAATTCAAGCTATAGTTATTTAACTTACCTTCACAGCCAAACATTGTCCCAAGTCTTCCAAATCCACATATAACCTCATCCGAGATAAAGAGAATGTCATACTTCCTTAAAACAACTTGAATCTAAAAATGAATAGAAAGGAGTTATTTTTTTCATTTCTAATCAATATTTTTTTTTAGTTAAAATGAATATCTCTTATAATCATTTAATGTAAGAAGTATTTAACAAAGATGAACAAGAAAAATGAGACGAAGAGGAAGTTAGAACTTTTATTTGGGCATGGAAATCAAAAGAAGTACCATAGATATTATGGACAAAATAATATTTGAAGTGTCCTATCAAAAGCTCTTATAAGGTGAAAAATCATAAATTCGAGGCTAACAATATTTCCCTCATCTCAATTAATGTGATTTTTTTTCTTATTAGTTATTTCTAGAAAAATGATATTTTTATATATTTAGCAATAATATAATGTAACTTTAAAATATCTATGTTATCCTTAATGAAATGAATAATAGTCACACAAATATTTATAACATATTTTTGAAATTTTATTTCTTACGGGCTATAGTACCTGGGTGAGTCATACTACTTTAGTAAAAAATATTAAGCAGAGAGTTACTTCTTTGCCATGCCTAACGTTGGTCAATCCAGCTTGGAAAAAGATTATTGAAACTGATGCTTCAAATATAGGTTATGGAGGAATATTGAAACAAATAAATCCCCATGACAATTGTGAATATTTGATAAGATTTCATTCAGGAAAATGGACGGAAGCCTAGAAGAAATATGCTACTGTGGCTCACGAAATGTTGACAATTGTAAAATGTATCTTGAAATTTCAAGATGATCTTTATAATCAAAAGTTTATAATAAAAACAGACGCTCAAGCAGTAAAGTTTATGTTTAACAAAGATTTTAAACATGACGCGTCAAAATTAATATTTGCCAGATGTCAAGCACAATTGGCCCCTTTTGATTTCGAAATTCTTTATAAAAAAAGAAGTGATAACTCCTTACCAGATTTCCTATCTCGAGAATATCTTCAATGAATTCTACTTATATTAATGCCTTTTTAGATAATGATTGTATACTTGCTATTTTGCAAGTAATAATGTTACCTCGTGATATGAAAGAGGTTATTATTGATAAAATTATTGATAATATTGTTAAAGAAGATTTCTCTATATTCGAAAATGAAGAATATGATTTGATCAATGAGGAGATTAGAGGTAACTTTAGTTATGATGACCTATCTAATTGAATTTATGTTAAATATTTGCAGAATGAATCCGCCTAGAGGGCGAGGAAGATCACGAGGAGGAGGTAGATCAGCCTCATCTTATCCGCAAGGATCGCCTGGATCATCATATGGTTCCAGTACAAGCTTCCCAGTTATACAAATGGGACAAAAGAAGTTGATAAATGCAAAGATACCCCAAGTGTCTTCATCTTTGATAAATCTGGAAGATATTCCAGAAGATAGTCCTTTATATGCGCAGTTACAAGCATATTTGGGATCTCAAAAGCAAAATGATACTTTTGCTTCCATAGCCAAAGAGGACAATGATGATATAAAATCATTTGAACAAGTCCCAAACAAGGAAATAATATTTCTAGTAGAAAACTCTGAAATTCAAAGAAAACACGAACCATGGAAGATATTCCAGAGATATTTGATAAATGGGCTATATTACCCGGGTGAGTCATTATGAAAATATTATGAGGAAAATATTATGAAAATATTCTTAAGGAAACAGGAAGTGCCGAATTTCAACATTTTTCAGGAATGTCTGGATCTAGCGCTGCGGAATATAGTTTCTCAAAAATAATTATAAAATAGATTATATCTGTAGAAGAATGGGGGATTTCCATCATGAACGAGAGACAGATGAGTTTCAATAAAACAAGAATTAACTTCACTTATTGGGATTATATCCAGGCTTTTGATAAAGTGTTGTATTATAATAACAGCAAACATAAACATACTTGGTTTATTAAAGTATGCTCAAAGATATTTGAAATCGAATTCCTAATTGGTTTCTAAAATGGTGGTCATACCACGGTGTAACAGCAAAAATTTTGCCAGAATTATTTTTTAAAATATACAAGGAATGGGCTAAAGTCCCTCCAAAATTAAATGATTTATATCATACAGATCATATCTGTTGTATAGAAAGAATAGATCAAATTTATTTTTTTATTGAATTTTCAATCCCTTGGATCCATAAATGGACTCCAGAATTAGGTTTTAGTGAAGATCAAATTCCCTGCTTATACAGGGCATTCTACAATAATTTTTGGGACAAATTGATGAAAAAGGACCCTAAGACCAAAATATTATTTAGTCAAGAACTGCTGGATTCAATCATCAACAAAATTCAAGAGTATTCTCAAATTCCAACAAAGGAAATAATGGAAGATAGTTCAGTTAGACATATAGCTCGGAGAATCTCCTTTCAAGAAGGGGATAAAACTGAAATGATTGAGAATTATCTGGAGGAGGTAAAAAGAAATTTATTACGCTCCCTAGATCAATATGAAAAATCCGACACGTCAATGAAAAGTGACGCAAGCCATGACGAGGATGTCATCTTAGACTCCCAGCCAGTTGAAGAACAACATGATATAACTGAAGAAGCTTTGAAAAAAAATGAAGCATTGATTAAAAGCTTGAAAGGAAAAAATCAGATATAGAGACAGGAAGGACCCACAACACATGGGTACAGTAGAAAAATTGTTTACTAGGGCACAAATAAGGGCCCCAGACTATGCTATGTATTTTTTTTCTTTCTTTCCCTATATATAGAATGAATTGAGAACGCTGAGAGGCATCTCAAAAATTAGAATCAAGTTTTATTTTCTCTTTTGTAAAAAACTTCTCTGAAAATAGAAAATCTTCAGTTTTGAAGGCACATCAGGAGTCTCTAAGGTACTTTGCTTATATTTACTTTTATCATTCTTTTATATTTAAATTTGTAAGTCAGGACTATGTCCGGCTAAATATCTTCATATCTATGTCAAGAATCTAAAATTTAGAGAATAGTAACTATGAAAATAACTTAGACTCAACTTAAGTATGAGAGAATTTCTTCCGACATTCTTAATTTGGTTCCGAGATGGTGGTACAGTCAGATCCTAGCACTACTCTTGTTGGCTTTGCCTTATTGGCTAAGTCTGGTAAGCCGGTGGATGTAAGTCCCGATATTAGAGAAAAAGGGCAGCTTTTCCCTGGTTAGAACCTCTGGACACATGGGCTCAACTCGAGTATGTATTACGATTTAGACAGGCCCCTTGCTTGGGTAAAAGAGTGTTTAACTCAGTCCATACAGTTATTAATCTCAAATAAAATTCTTTAATATTTCGGTGTTGTATCCGATCAGCAGATCTGAGTCGCCCAACAGCCAAAGATCCTGAAATTGGTATCAGAGCCTAGGGATTTTCATAGTAATTGTTTGATAAATCAAGATAATTGGCATAGATATGGAAAAAATTTACTATGGAACAAGGTGATTCAAGTACTAAAAGTACTAGATTGCAAGAGGTAGATATACCTCAAAACTTAGATTTATTAAATAAATGGACTATTCCTAAGGTTTCTATAAAAACTATTTATGATTATGGATGGTTTGATAAACTATATTCAAAACAATTGATAAAAACAACGGAGCAGTCTCTTGCTTTAAATTTGTCAGAACAGACTATTCGTTTATTAAATAAGCGAGACATTGATTTATATAAAAATCAGTTTAATTTTATGTATATTGGAATGGTTCAGATTTCTTTTAAGCCTTTAACCCTGAAAGGGTTACCTGAAACTTTTATGGCAGCTTTAAGAGATGCCAGGAATTATAATTTCCGACAATCTTTAATTGGATCGATAGAATCCACTGTTGCTTATGGCCCTGTTTATTTTAATACGCAACCTAATCTGCAACTTTCCCTTTCGGATGTGAATATTCTTGATGCTTTAACTTTAAATGTTAAAACCCATGGTTATAATTATGCGCCTGGATCAGAACTGATCTGTTTATCTTATAGAATTTATTATAGATTATTATCTTCTCTTAATCCGAAGTGTAAATTGTATGACACTTCGAATCAAACTGTGATTATGGAAACAAATTTCTCTAAATCTAAGATTACCACAAGAAGAACCATTTTGTGGGATGAAATTGATTTTCCAGCAACTTGGACACTTCAGTCGGTTATAGCTCCTGACCAATTAACTAACGAGGACAGTAATACAAATTATTCTCATATTTCTCAACATCCAGATGGGAGAATTACTATGCAATTTGATAATAATCAATCTGTTGGAAGGTTTGATGATCAGTCATCTGTTTATAACAGACATTCGTTTTCTGATTATAGAAGGATTCCTTCGATACACCATATTTCTCCAATTGAACCAGCTTATGGAGCAGCTCGGAATAGGGCAGCCTCTCTGCACACTCTGTCGACAATAAAATCGGTAGAAAAGGTAAAACAGAGTGAAAAGGTACAAATTGATCCACGGACAAACATAGTTCAAGTGGTAAATACCCAGGGAAAAATGCTCTCTGCTTCTCAAATAGGTGATATGCCTATTGCATCCGAGATGGGATTCGACCCCGACAAGATTTAATGATTCCACATCAAATCGACTTTAGTGTGGGTTCTCAGGCAAGAAGTTATATTCAAAATGAATTTTTTGATAAAAAATGGGAAAAGTTTAAAACTTGGCTTTTTGATACTTATAGTAAAGAAGATTTACATAATATTTCTGAAGAATTTTATGAAATTTGTACTCTTCATAACAAAATTATGTTTTTCGTTCCTTGGTTTATAACCACTTATTTACCCTTATATATTAAAGTTTTAGAAAGATCGTATAAAGATGGGAGTGGAAAGATTATTAAAACAATTTACCCTCCCCAGTCATCTTTTATTTTACCTAATAATACAGGTATTACTTTCGAAGCTTTTCAAAGATTTATTGAAGAAGATGTAGCTACTATAAGCATAGCTGAAATTAATAAAATAATTTCTCAAAATAATTATTTAGGTCTTTATGTCAAGGTTTTGGGTGAATATATCAGTTCCCTGGATAAAAAACTTGATGAGTTAAAAATTTTGATAAAAAGCATGAGTAATGATAAAAGAGAATTCGAAATTGCTTACTTTTCGAAAAGCAAATCAGATCCTCAAGTTAGCATAACTCATATTCAAAAACCGCCTGAAATTAGGATTTCAAATTTAAATCTTTAAATGATTTAGAATAACTTCTTGATAAAAAGTTTTCTAATTTAAACTCGAAATCTGCAGGTTTAAGTTTAAAACCTATTCATATTTCTGAAGATTTCGCTAATAAAATTGATTTTAATTAAGATTATAAAGATGTTCTGGCCTCTGAGTTTAATAAACTCAAAGGGTATACTAAAAGCAATAAGTATGCTGAGAAACCTCGAATGCATACATACTATTACAATAGACCAACCCCTCAAGATGTGTTAATAGAAGAAAGAGATTAGAACCAAACGAACACGTCTTATAGTGGGTCGGAAATCTATGAATGGAATTTGGATGGTCTAACGGACAGACAGTTAACCATTCTGGTGCATCGTATGTTGATGTATGCAACTATTTGCAAAAGTGTTAAGAATACAGACAGAACTATCTGTAAAATGATAATTGCAAGTTTCACCGGTCAATTAAGAGGTTGGTGGGACAATTATCTTTCGGTTGAAGAAAAGGCAGCAGTTATTAATGCAGTTGCCACAGATGAAGGTATTGATAATCTTGGAATGACGCTTGTCAAAAATAGAGAAGACGTGATTTACACCCTTGTTCTTACAATTCTAGAACATTTTAATGGTAGATTTGCCAATCAGTACGAAACGGTTCGTACATTGCTTAATGGTCTGAGATGCAGACATTTAGGAGAATTCCGTTGGTATAAAGACACTTTTATGAGTCGGGTCATAGAATTGCCCGAAAATAAATTAGATTACTGGAAAATTAAATTTATTGATGGTCTTCCGTCTTTATTTGCAGAAAGGGTCAGGAAAACTCTGAGAGAGAACTTTGGAGAAATTCCTTACAAGAATTATACCTATGGAAAGCTAATAGGAGTTTGTACACAAGAAGGATTGAACTTGTGTAATGAATTAAGGCTTTCAAAACAGCTTAAAATGGATAAGCTAAGAGAAAAAAATCAATTAGGAGATTTTTGTGCCCAATTTGGAGTACCAGGCCCAACTGATAAGGGAGGAAAGTATAAAAAGAAAAGAGAAAAAGGATTTAAGTATCGAGATTATGACAAAGGAAAAATATCTAAAGAAGATAGAGAGGCCAGAAAAAGCCATAGGAGGTCTCATAGATTTTCTTAAAATAGGTCAAAGAAGGACTTGGCTAATCTAAAGTGCTATAGATGTGGAAACTTTGAGCATATAGCTCCGAATTGTAAGCTAGAAAAGTTGAAAGCTTTAGAACTCGACAATGAGTTACATGAAAAGATTTATGGAATGTTATACACTTCGGACTCCGAAGCAGATTACGACTATAATTCATCTTCAGGTTCAGAGGATGAGATTAATCTGGTCGACTTTTCAGATGAAGAAAAGGTTTGTGAAAATCAGTGCAGTAGTTGCAAGGATGATAATTGTTCTTGTGAAAATGAAGATTTTTATAAATTACAATCTCAGTTTCAAGATTTAAATGTCAATACTATTACTTTTGACAATGTTATTGAAATTTTAAAAGAGGTTAATGATAATAACCTTCGAGAAAAGATTCTTAACATGGTAAATATTTCTAATCCCAGTACTTCAAAAGAAGTTGAAAAACCAAAAATTGATTTTAGTTATCAAGCTCCTTACTCTTTAAAAGAAGTTCATGACAGGCTTGGTAACAAATATATTCAAACAAGAGATTCTTCGTTTGATGATTTGAAAATAGAAATTGAAAATTTGAAAAAGGAGATTAAAGGTCTCAAGCAGAATCAAATGATTTGTGATCATAGGATAACTCAGATAGAGAATAATGTTTCTCCAACTGAGCAAACCTTTGATAAAGGAAAAGAAATTTTGATTGATAATGATAAAACCCAGGATTTCACTCAAGTTGTGAATTTTAATCCTAAAACTGATTCTTTCTTAGGAACTATGTAGGTAATAATTGCTCATAAATGGTATGTTAAGTGTACTATTTTGATTAATAATAGCTTCTCGATAACAGATGTGGCTATGATTGACAGTGGAGCAGATGTAAGTTGCATACAAGAAGGGCTAGTTCCTACTAAAGTTTTTGAAAAAACGACTCATATGGTTAAGTCGGCATCAGGACATGCTTTAGATAAAATACTCGTATTTTTCAAAATAAAATTTGCATTCCGCATTTTTTCTTTCTAGTAAAAAATCAGTTATACCCTCCTATTATACTAGGAACCCCCTTTATAAATGTGATTTATCCAATTACTCATATTGATGCTAACATATTTTGTGCAGGGTACAATAATCAAAAACTAAGTTATACTTTTATCACTAATCCGGTCTCCCGAGATATTAATGCTTTGATTAATATAAAACAAAAGCATGTTGATTCTTTACAGATGGAATGCTTCAGTATAAATATAGCAGATACGCTAAAGAGCACTAAAGTTCAAGAAAAAATAAAAATGATTTCGCAAAAAATAGCGGTTGATGTTTGTGCTAACCACCCTAGTGCTTTCTGGAATAGAAAAAAGCATATTGTTACTCTTCCGTATGAGGAAGATATCTCTGAAGAAAATATTCCTACTAAGTCTCGACCTTGTCAAATGAATGCCGAATTTCTTGAATTCTGCAAAAAGGAAATTGACAATTTATTACAAAAGGGTTTGATAAAACCTTCTAAATCACCATGATCTTGTATTGCTTTTTATGTTAACAATGCAGCTGAAAGAGAGTGTGGTGTCCCCAGGTTAGTAATAAATTACAAACCTTTGAATAAATTTTTAAAATGGATCAGATATCCGATCCCAAACAAAAAGGATTTGCTTTCAAGATTATATGATGCAAATATATTTTCAAAATTTGATTTAAAATCAGGGCACTGGCAGATCCAGATTTTTAAAGAACATTCTTATAGAACGGCATTTAATGTTCCTTTTGGGCAATGTGAATGGAACGTTATGCCTTTTGGAATAAAAAATGCCCCCTCAGAATTTCAAAAAATTAAGAATGATATCTTCAATCCTTATCTAGACTTCAAAATAGTTTATATTGATGATATTCTAGTTTTCTCTAAAACTTTCGAAATGTATATAAAGCATCTGGAAATTTTTAAGAAAATTATTATACAAAATGGTTTGATAATATCAAAACCAAAAATGAGTTCGTTTCAAACAGAAATTAGATTTTTGGGTCACCATATTTGTCAAGGGAAAGTGACACCTATTCAAAGGGCAATTGAATTTGCTTCAAAATTCCCTGATATTATTACGGATAGAAAGCAATTACAAAGATTTTTGGGAAGTTTGAATTACATTTCCCCTTTTTACAAAAATCTTTCGCGTGATCTGGTTCTTCTTTATGACAGGTTAAAGAAAGGCCATAAGGATCCCTGGAACAGTAGTCATACTACTTTAGTAAAAAATATTAAGCAGAGAGTTACTTCTTTGCCATGCCTAACGTTGGCCAATCCAGGTTGGAAAAAGATTATTGAAACAGATGCTTCAAATATAGGTTATGGAGGAATATTGAAACAAATAAATCCCCATGACAATTGTGAATATTTGATAAGATTTCATTCAGGAAAATGGACGGAAGCCTAGAAGAAATATGTTACTGTGGCTCACGAAATGTTGACAATTGTAAAATGTATCTTGAAATTTCAAGATGATCTTTATAATCAAAAGTTTATAATAAAAATAGACGCTCAAGCGGTAAAGTTTATGTTTAACAAAGATTTTAAACATGACGCGTCAAAATTAATATTTGCCAGATGTCAAGCACAATTGGCCCCTTTTGATTTCGAAATTCTTTATAAAAAAGGAAGTGATAACTCCTTACCAGATTTCCTATCTCGAGAATATCTTCAATGAATTCTACTTATATTAATGCCTTTTTAGATAATGATTGTATACTTGCTATTTTGCAAGTAATAATGTTACCTCGTGATATGAAAGAGGTTATTATTGATAAAATTATTGATAATATTGTTAGAGAAGATTTCTCTATATTCGAAAATGAAGAATATGATTTGATCAATGAGGAGATTAGAGGTAACTTTAGTTATGATGACCTATCTAATTGAATTTATGTTAAATATTTGCAGAATGAATCCGCCTAGAGGGCGAGGAAGATCACGAGGAGGAGGTAGATCAGCCTCATCTTATCCGCAAGGATCGCCTGGATCATCATATGGTTCCAGTACAAGCTTCCCAGTTATACAAATGGGACAAAAGAAGTTGATAAATGCAAAGATACCCCAGGTGTCTTCATCTTTGATAAATCTGGAAGATATTCCAGAAGATAGTCCTTTATATGCGCAGTTACAAGCATATTTGGGATCTCAAAAGCAAAATGATACTTTTGCTTCCATAGCCAAAGAGGACAATGATGATATAAAATCATTTGAACAAGTCCCAAACAAGGAAATAATATTTCCAGTAGAAAACTCTGAAATTCAGAGAAAACACGAACCATGGAAGATATTCCAGAGATATTTGATAAATGGGCTATATTACCCGGGTGAGTTATACAAAACCCGCAACTATTATGAAAATATTCTTAAGGAAACAGGAAGTGCCGAATTTCAGCATTTTTCAGGAATGTCTGGATCTAGCGCTGAGGAATATAGTTTCTCAAAAATAATTATAAAACAGATTATATCTGTAGAAGAATGGGGGATTTCCATCATGAACGAGAGACGTATGAGTTTCAATAAAACAAGAATTAACTTCACTTGTTGGGATTATATCCAGGCTTTTGATAAAGTGTTGTATTATAATAACAGCAAACATAAACATACTTGGTTTATTAAAGTATGCTCAAAGATATTTGAAACCGAGATTCCTAATTGGTTTCTAAAATGGTGGTCATACCACGGTCCAACAACAAAAATTTTGCCAGAATTATTTTTTAAAAGATATACAAGGAATGGGCTAAAGTCACTCCAAGATTAAATGATTTATATCATACAGATCATATCTGTTGTATAGAAAGAATAGATCAAATTTATTTTTTTATTGAATTTTCAATCCCTTGGATCCATAAATGGACTCCAGAATTAGGTTTTAGTGAAGATCAAATTCCCTGTTTATACAAGGTATTCTACAATAATTTTTGGGACAAATTGATGAAAAAGGACCCTAAGACCAAAATATTAATTGGTCAAGAACTGCTGGATTCAATCGTCAACAAAATTCAAGAGTATTCTCAAATTCCAGCAAAGGAAATAATGGAAGATAGTTCAGTTAGGCATATAGCTCGGAGAATCTCATTTCAAGAAGGGGATAAAACTGAAATGATTGAGAATTATCTGGAGGAGGTAAAAAGAAATTTATTACGCTCCCTAGATCAATATGAAAAATTCAACACGTCAATGAAAAGTGATGCAAGCCATGACGAGGATGTCATCTTAGACTCCCAGCCAGTTGAAAAACAACACGATATAACTGAAGAAGCTTTGAAAAAAGCTGAAGCATTGATTAAAAGCTTGAAAGGAAAAAATCAGATATAGAGACAGGAAGGACCCACAGCACATGGGTACAGTAGAAAAATTGTTTACTAGGGCACATATAAGGGCCCCAGACTATGCTATGTATTTTTTTTCTTTCTTTCCCTATATTTAGAATTAATTGAGAACGCTGAGAGGCATATCAAAAATTAGAATCAAGTTTTATTTTCTCTTTTGTAAAAAACTTCTCTGAAAATAGAAAATCTTCAATTTTGAAGGCACATCAGGAGTCTCTAAGGTACTTTGCTTATATTTACTTTTATCATTCTTTTATATTTAAATTTGTAAGCCAGGACTATGTCCGGCTAAATATCTTCATATCTATGTCAAGAATCTAAAATTTAGAGAATAGTAACTATGAAAATAACTTAGACTCAACTTAAGTATGAGAGAATATCTTCCGATATTCTTAACTTGGTTTCGAGAAGGTGGTATAGTCAGATCCTAGCACTAATTTTGTTGGCTTTGCCTTAGTCGCTGCGTCTGGTAAGCCGGTGGATATAAGTCCCGATATTAGAGAAAAAGGGTAGCTTTTCCCCGGTTAGAACCTCTTGACACATGGGCTCAACTCGAGTATGTATTACGATTTAGACAGGCCCCTTGCTTGGGTAAAAGAGTGTTTAACTCAGTCCATACAGTTATTAATCTCAAATAAAATTCTTTAATATTTCGGTGTTGTATCCGATCAGCAGATCTGAGTCGCCCGACAGCCAAAGATCCTGAAATTGGTATCAGAGCCTAGGGATTTTCATAGTAATTATTTGATAAATCAATATAATTGGCATAGATATGGAAAAATTTTATTATGGAACAAGGTGATTCAAGTACTAAAAGTACTAGATTGCAAGAGGTAGATATACCTCAAGACTTAGATTTATTAAATAAATGGACTATTCCTAAGGTTTCTATAAAAACTGTTTATGATTATGGATGGTTTGATAAACTATCTTCAAAACTATTGATAAAAACAACGGAGCAGTCTCTTGCTTTAAATTCGTCAGAACAGACTATTTGTTTATTAAATCGAGACATTGATTTATATAAAAATCAATTTAATTTTATGCATATTGGAATATTTCAGATTGCTTAAACTTCATATTCGATCAAATATCATTATATAAATTGAGACTGAGACAAAGACGGTAGTAAGTCAGACCTTATCAAAATAGGTAACCGAAGGAACTATGACACCTGCTCCTCCCATGACTGGTTCGGCAATGAAAACAGCTACCTGATTGATAAGTAATAAAGTAATAAGATAAAATATTATATGAAAAATAATATTTAGAGAGAGTCGGGTATGAATTTACGTAAATTTAATAATTTTTTTACTTAAATTATATATGTGTACTAAAAGGTTTACTAATTTTGGATGTTTAGATGGATACGAGGACATACTAAAAAGAGAAAGAAAGAAATTAGGAGCAAAAATATACAAGGTAAGGTGTAGGCGTTATAGGCAGATAAAATACGTACGAGAAGCAAGACTAAGATAGTTTGGGAGTAAGAAGCAAGGATGAGCACAGATGCACGTATTGTCTCTCTTAATAATATATAGTAGGGCAGGATTCTAGTTTGGAGCATCTATTTGTTCTCTTATCAATATTATTACTATTACGCTAGTATTTTTTTATTCTTCAATTTTGTTATTACTGTGTTCTTCTACTTTGGTTATCTTCAATGTTTGCATCGTCGGTATTTTTTTTGTTTAATATTATCATTATAATTTTTTACTCTTACATTTCTTTTCAAACTATTTTCTAAAAAATGATTTTTTTAAATCGGGGATCTACAGTCTCTTAACCTCACAAATTTGTGCATACCTTACCCTCAATAACTCCTACTTGTGACTTGAGAGACTATGAATATGTTAATGTTATTAAATCTGCATCTATATATTTTTATATCATATGCAAGACAAACAAACATTATAATAAGTAAATAAAAGTAGATGGAAATTACTGTTTCAGGTCCTTCTTTGATTATAAGATTTTCCAAATTATTTGCCAACCTAGTTGAGAACTCCTCTTCTGTCTCACCTGACATACATATTTTATTTTAGAGTTTAGACCATATAATATAATAAGATTCAATATTATAATTTATACAATAAGAAAGAGAGAATAAATAAAAATCTACCTGGCAAGTGATTGCTCCAATAATGAGGACACTGAGTGTGCAAAATAAGTGGAGGTGGCAAATCAAATTTTTGATGTAGTATAGGAAGCCTGCAAAATAAAATGAATGGGATTAGGTTAAATATGAACGGGTTAAAATAAATTAAATTTAACATGTTTAAAAGTTATTTAAGTTGAGATTAATTGTGGAAAATTTTCGCTTATGGGGTTCGAGATAAAGCAGTCGCTGAAAATTGAATATTAAATGTTGGGGTGCATTTTAATGTCCTAGACTGGGGAGTTAACCTTTTGCACATTATTTAAGAAATTTAAATTTATATATATATAAACACAAAAAAATATATATTATACATAATATTATTTTGTATCGAAGGAGTTCAGGTGAAAATCCTTTTAACTCTCTAGATCCTCTCATGGTTAAAATAGATTGGATTAAAATGCATTAAATAATCTAATCTAAATTTAAATGGATAAGAGCAATTATATTTTCAGGCGCTAATATTACCACTTCTATTAAATACAAATACAACCATTTCACATGATGCTTTCTTTTTCCAATCCACTTAAAAAGAATGATAAATTTTGTATATTTGAAAACTCTTTAATTTTAATTTATCTAAAAGTATTATTTTATTAAAATGATCATGCCTTGTTTAAAATTATAATTTTAAAAAAATTAAATATATATAAAGAAATATTTTTTATTAAATTCATGCTGAATCAAATATCGCTATAGAAAATAAACAATATATTACCCAGAGAGACTAGCAGACATAAAAATTAATTAATCAATCAGTAATCTTCTCCTTCTGTCCCAAAATATTTATCATATTTTGCTTCTCGAGAATCAATTCTACTAATTTTCGTAGTTCAGTTAAATCAAATTTATTCAATATCTTAAACTTAAAATGTTCATAACAATTTGATTCTCAAGAAGCGAAATAAATATTCTTGGGATGGAAGGAGTAATACTATAATAAATTAATAAGGAAATTTTACATTTTTAGAGTGTGAATTCAAAATATCTAAGAATGGACTTTTATTCGTCATCATGCCATATTCTTTGGTGGTGAAAGTCATCTTAATATATTTTGATAATATAAAAAAATATTTACGATCAGTATATAACTTAATCCAATCAAGAATTTCACAAGCTTAAAAGATAGCTTTCAACAAGTGGGAATCAAAGTGAGTATGAAGAAAAATATTTTTTAAAGAAATAAGTCATTTTCAAAAAATCAAATTAAATTTAAAATAAATTTTAAATTTTATAAAATGTTGGATATTGAGGTAAAGTTTTTTTTTTGTCAAACACACCATAAATGTAATTGTTGAAAATATCTATTAGGTTGGTCCACATTCCACCCATAGAGAATGAGGTGCTAATTAACTCGTTAATCATATTTATTGGATCAATCCTTCTCCTAAAACCTAGCTTATAATATAAAAATACATCATTATGGGTATTGTAAAAGTAAAAATATTTTATTTTAATACGACGATTAGGATTAACTATCCAAAATTAATAAAAATATGTTCTGCTTCTTTCGAGAATATCTAGGTTGTGGCAACCAATAAATACATTCGCCTTACGAAAATCAAGTCGTAATTACTGTAAATTTGCTTTTTCAAATTAAAGAAAACCTCCATAAATCTTTTAAATTAACATTTACATAATTAGCCAATAGGAAAAATAATAATAATTCATAAGAATGACATATATGTATTAAAAATATTTAGAGTATTACCCAAAAAAAATAAGTGGGTACATAAAAATAAGGCAATAATTAAGTACCTAATGATGTGCACCATAAACCAGATAAAGAATCAAGATACTTCTTCCCATTTATGTCATAGACATAAGAACCCTATAACAAAAATTATACAAATGTTAAAACACATATAAAAGAATTGAAATTTCTCAAGTAAATAATCAACAAAGTTTAAGTTATATACATCACCAGTACGTACAATAAAAGATTCTTACATGTAGGTTATGATTTATAATTTATCTTATTTTCAAAATCATAAATAACCATCAATGTGTAAATAATCAAAGATTATGTGCAAGCTAATAATTACGAATCATCACGGTGATAAATCAGATGACAAAAGAAAAAAAGTATACTAAAAGACGTATTAAATATTTAATATGGTTTGGTCAAGTGATTTATATATTATGAAAATCAATACAAAATCTATTGGGAGAATAATCTCCTCCTAAACAAGATTCTTAAACGACTACATAGTGAATGCTAGCTATTGTATTTTTGTATGAGAAGAACATCTTCAATTTATAGAGCTCTAAACTTTTTTCTCAAAAAAGAAACAACCAAATATGAAAGAGATTTATGTTTTTCTTGCGTGAAATTTTTTTACGATATTGCTTTGATTTTTCTTCAAGAAAAAAGTAAAACTCAAATACATTAAGAAAATCAAAGCAAAATCTAACATAATGCACATAACAATTTTTTAAAATTTACAAATAAAATACGTAATAATTTTTTTTTATACTAACAATGCATATAACTTAAATTTCGTGACGAAAATAAGACACAAATCTAACCTCTGCATTTTCTATAACTAAAGGTCCCATATCAATTTGCCATGCTGCAGTAAAGGGTGCCAACATATCATGTCCCATAAATCTGCAAATTAAATGTGAACATATTTTAGTTACTTGGTATAACAATAAAATTATAAAATTATATTTTTCCGTATTAAAGTAACTGAACTTTATCCAACATAACGATAATATTACAAAAGCTATTTTTTTTCCTCATATTAGAATGACTAATGTACTTTACCCATTAATCTCTCCCATTCCTTCAAGCTTTTTTGAAAATTATGACTATATAATTAGCCAAATTTTGGAGAAAAATGCTAAGAAAAAAGAAGGATGAAGCAAGAAAAGAGATAAAGAGATAGGTAGAGGGTAAAAGTATATATAAAGAAAAAGTTGTGTGGGGCCATTGATTAGTTTAACTTAAATTTAATATTGATAGAATATTATATTATTTTTGTCTGTTTAATTATAGTAATATAAGTAGGAAAAATTACTCAACTTGATAAATGTCAAGATTGTATTTACGATGCATAATTAGGTTTGGGAAAATGGTCTGATATACCCCTCAACTTTGTCATTTAAAGTTAATATATCTCTCGTTACAAAAGTGGCACACGTATACCCTTACCGTTATAAAATAGCTCATATATACCCCTATTGTTACAAAAGTGACTCACATATACCCCTACCGTTACAAAAGTAACAAAAATAATTTTAAATTTATTTTTTTAATTAGTTTTTTTTTTAAAATCATGTATTTAATATTTTTCACACATAAATTATTTTTTTGACTTCTTTGATTATTTTTATTTGGGTTTTTTATTTTTATTTTATTTTTTCCATTCTTTAGTATAAAAACAAGAGAAATAAAAAGAAAGAAGTGTGAGTGGAAAAAAACTAAAAAGTTAAAAAAAATTAAATTAAATTTTTTTACGGCTATATTGTAATTTAATTTTTGTATCCGTAAAGAAAATATTTGGGGCATCTATAATAAATTTTACAAGAGAATAAGTGAAAAATATAAATATGACCATAAAAAAAGTAATAAATTTAAATTAGTCGATGAATAAAAATAGTCAAAAGAAATAAACGTGTGAGAAGGATCAAATATACCCCCGTATGTATTAGCTTTTTAAAAAATTACAAAAAAGTTTTAAAATTAATTTAAAATTATTTTTTTTACTTCCGTTAGAGGAAAAGGGCATATGTGAGCCATTTGTATAACAGTAGGGGTATATATGAGCCACTTTCATAACGAGGGGTATATTAGCTCTAAATGGCAAAGTTAAGGGGTATATCTGGCCCTTTTCCCATTAGGTTTTGAAAATTACAAAACTCATTCGTAGCTACTTTTTGAGTTTTGTAGCAAATACAAAATACAAACAAAGATGATATGCACTATAAACTAATATAGTTTTTTTCATGTCTTCTCCATTGATACAATATACGCTAATACACTGATTTAAAAAGGGGATGGAGATGGTAAGCTTTAGACCATCTCCAACTCAAACTTTTTGGTGTAAAAATTTGGTGTTTTGGGACTCCAACCCAACACTATATTTGACACTATTTTAATGTGTGAATAGTGTCACATCAAATTTGCTGCAATACTATTCATCAACGGTTCAACACCAAATCACTTTTTTTTAATTATTATTATTATTATTATTATTTATACTATAAAAAACTTTTAATTTAATATAATATAAATTATAGGTTTTTAATTAAGTCCCTAATATACCTAAATCATTTTTTATGTAATATCTTTATAATATTAATTTTAAATCTTAAATTTGGTGTATACACCATTACAAAAATGAAAAAAGGGTAAACGGTGCCACATAAACCGGACGGAGGAAGTAATAAATAACACAATATACTTTAAATTTATATTATTTAAAAATTATGGTATAAAATAATTTTTATTAAATAATTATATATAGAAAATATGAATTATAAATGGGGAATATGTGGGAAAAAAAGAAAAAAATTACTTTTTGAAATAAGAAAATATAAACGAAATAAAAAATAATAATATAATATTAATGAGTGAGAAGAATATAAAAAAATAAAAAACTTTAGTGTAAAATTTAATATAGTAGATTAGAGTTGGTTTACACTAAAATTGTACTGGCACTATTTTAGTGTAAAATTTAGTGTTATAAATTGGAAATTCCAACATGAGGTGATTAAGATTATGCTATGCATCTAAATTCTCACATCAAACCAATAGGCATGTGCCTATAAGAAGTTCTTTTGGACACAATGGAGTCTTCATGTGTGATCAGGATCTAGGGTTCGAGCAAATATGAAAAAATCTTTGGTATATAGTATTTTTTTTCGAGTGAGGTTTCATGTGGTGCAAATTCAGAGTAGTAAAACTTCACTATGAATATCATAGACTTTTTCATATTTTCTCTATTTAGGTACTTCATTTCAGATCTATTCTGATTATTAGGAGTGTGCAAAAATTGAACGGACTAATAAATCGAATCGAGAAAAATATTATTGGTTTATTGTTATTGAATTATTGGGTTACTGAATTTTTAGTGGTTTTATATAAAAAAAAAATAGGACTATCTATTCTATTTTGGTTTTTTAATATTGGGTTATTGGGTAGATCAATAATCTATTTAGACTATAGTAATTTATTACTTTATCCCTATATAATATTAAATATTAATATCAGTACCTTACTACCATTGTCCTTTAGCCTTCAATTTACAATATTGTCCTAATTCTTTTATTTGTGTTGCACTTGTATAGTTTTTTCATGTTAGTAGCTACTTTTTCTATTTCATGAGCATTATGAAAAGTTACATTATTGTCCTGTTGTCGTACCAATTGTTAGAGAAGTCATACATTTGTTTTATGAGCATTTGCTTATTAATTAAATAGAAAATTGAACCGTTAAGGACCAAAAACCGATAAAAATATCTTATTGATTTGGTTATTGATTTAACATATTTAAAAATCCAAAATCAATAAGCCAAATTGATAGTACATAAAATCGAACCAAACTGAGTGATGCATACTCCTATTGACTATGTCAATAAAGGGGTTGATTAGGCAGATGGTGAGTAATTTAATTTTTAATTATTTTAATAAAAATCCATTTACTGTTTTCTTGTATCACATAAAGTTATAAAATTATATGTATAATTTTTTTAAAAAAAACATTCTCTCTATTTGAATTCATTTGTACGGTTTTAACTAGACACAAAGTTTAAGAAAATTTTTGAATTTTGTAATCTTAAATTAAAGATATATAGAATGTATAAAAATGTGTTGGTGTAATATACCACAAATACAATAAATTACAGTTGAAAATAAAATGAACAAAAAAAGAATAAATTATCATTCAGGCTGAGGCGCGGATATCTCGCTCTCTTTAAGGAGATTCAAGTCCATTGCGACATAATTTACACTGATCCAGCAGCATATCTCTTGACTTGTCCCCTCCGGGATATCACAGCCCACAACATCATACAACTCAAGCAACTCCGGATTAGTTGAAGAGTCCAAAGCTCCACAAAAAAACACCTTCCTTCAACATATAATTACTCTCTTTTATATAGTGAATATAGTTAAAGACTTAGAATATTTTTCTATGTCTCAACTCTCTCTTTCACTACACTAACTCATTATATACACAATACAACACTTCTCATATTTGGCTAACACTCTATCTCATTTTTCTTGAGATATATCACAAAGGAAGAAACACCACTATTTATAAGTGAAGAAGTCTTCCATATAATCAATGGGTAGAATGAAGGGTAGTAATGTGGGTAGATGAATGTGATAGATGTTACATAAGTTACAAAACACTAATGGTCATATGAATTACAAGAAACTAATGACCATGAAAGTTACAAGAACTAATGGTCATATAAGTTACAAGAACCAATAGTCATCTTCTACCACAATTTATACCCACTAACATATGCACTTAATATTTTATTTTAATAATAAAATGCATATACACCAACATTCCCCCACTCATTTTAATATTAAAATTAAGAGTGTTTCACAATTTAGTTGAAAGTAGACTATTATGCATAATGAAGGTGTGCTCTGCATTGAATCTTCACTTAGTAAAACAATAACATTTTGTCATGCCCCGAGCCTACACCCTGGATGTGATCGGCACTCGAGAACCATTTCTAATCCCCCAGCGAACCGTTGACTTGGCTAACTATGACTCACATGACTGAATAAGGTACGCGAAAGCTTAAATAGATGAGCAGTTAAACCTTTACAGCAAAAAGTTAAGACATTTTCTTGAAATACCTAACATAATTCATAAGATAAATATACATCCTGAGAAAACAATGGATAACTTCTAACTTTTTCTGTCTATGAAGCCTCTAACTGTTTAAGATAGATGTCGGGACAAGACCCACGACATCTCAAATGCTACTAGAACTGAATATGAAAAATAGATGTGAAATCCTGCAGAAAGCGAGGAGGCTCACCAAAGCTATTTGAAGCACAAAGTGATCTCAACGAAACGCATGTTGATGATCCTGAACACCTGTAAAAGATGCAGGTCGAATGACATTAGTACATGGAATGTACGAGTATGTAACATGGCTGAGTAAAACAAATAACTAAACTGAATGACCGAAAGCACTCAACTGAATCAATACATGAACATGGAGTGAAAACCATTTAAGCTTTACAATAAAATATGCAATAAAAGCAATATAAAATAACATACTTTACTTGTGGGGAGTTTCTCTAACCGACAACCATTACTATGAGCCTAGCAATGATACAACGTTTCGCCCATGTTGCAAGGCCATCCTATACCTTGCTGGGGTAAAGGATGATATTGTGACTATGGATCCATCTAGTAGGTCTTCTCAGAGGCAGTGAGGAGTCGCATGAAGAATCAATGCTATCCTATCCTACGCTGGCTACGTAGTTTTACGAGACTTCCGAGTTATAAAAGAATCTAACCCAATTCGATGCTCGATATTACTCCCAAAATTATTACTCATGCTCATGTTTAAAAATATTCTCTTTTCTCAATTTGAGATAATTAGTCAAAAGATACTCTTAAAAGAGGTAACTGCTCTGAAGTATCTGTACTCATAAACTAAATTAGAAAGTAAAAGTTCTTTCTTAATGTAAAAGTAATACATTTGGGAATCAATTTGTTCCCTTAAACTTTACTCAAAAATTCTCTTTAATTACACTATACTCAAACTCTACTTTACTTTTTTAAAAAATAGTTTAAAATAATTGTTTATTGTGATATGATCATTTATGACTCTCGAAGTCATACTGCATAAACATTGGTGACATATCTAGATGTCATACTGCTTACATATTATTGGCATACTCGACTGTCATACTAATCATGAATCATAGTTCTCTTCTCAGTGTAACAAAATGATACATTTTGTACTACTTAGTTCCCTTCTATTCTTTTTCAATCATGAATACAACTCTCCTCATTTTCATATTTACTTTCTCAAAACTTAGTTAAAAACCATTGTTAATTACAAAAGAGTTCTCAAAATGACTCAAAAAGACCTCTTAAACTTTCATCTTAAACTTACTTTAGTTTGTAATGTAAATTGAGACATGTGAGTGGGACATGTAGGATCTCTCAATGATTAACGGAGCCTTTAGGAGCTAATACAAAGAAGAGAACTTAATCAGGATTCAAAAGAATATGTTCGAAATGAAATACGGATGGAAAAGGGCCAGACGACCCCTAGCGTACTGCTAGCGTAGGGCGCCAGGCCTCAAACTACTGACCAGAGTTTGGGGTGCACTGTTGGCGTGGAACGCCAGGCCCCAAACTACTAACCAGTAGTTCTGGCGCTATGGTGGCGAGCCGCGCCAGCCCCTACCCAGAAATCTAACGAATTTTCTTGCTCAGTTTCAGGCCCTAACTCATCTAGAATCGATTGACTTCTTCCAAACACTCTTTGATTCACAAACCCAACACGAAATTATCAAAATCTCTCTCAAATTCTATCAAGAAACACCACTCATTCGCAAAACCCTCACCTCAAGAACTTAAAACCTTCATTGATAAAGAATGAAGCTTAAAACTCACGAACTCTTCAAGAACATTTACATAAACGATTATATGGGTGAATTAACGAAAGAATTACATGATTGGCATGAGGAAGAAAAGGTCCATCACCATGGGAAGCCTTACATACCGGGAAAGAACAAAGTTCTTGGCGAAATTGATGAATCTTGGAGAATGCTTAAAACCCTAGCTCTTTCTCATCTTGAACTCTTCTCTTATTTTTTTCTAAGTTTTTAGGAATGACAAAGGGTGGTTTAGCATCTCATTAGAACTTTAATTGGGTGAGGAAAAACGTGCTAAACCTAGTGGGAAAAAGGAAAAGACCAAAATACCCTTTCCTAAAATGAATGAAGTGCCTTAAATAGAGAGGCTTCACTCAAATGGGCATAACTTATTACTTCAAGCTTCAAATGGAGCAAACTTGGTGGAGTTGGAAAGAGAATCAAAGACCTTCTATTTGATAGCTCATGGGCCACCTAATTGTTTATGTGCTGAGAGATATGATCATTTGAAGTTGACCTAAGTAGAATCTTAGGTCAAAACTTACTTAATAGGGATACTTCCAACTCAACTGTGTTAGGGGATTCTAGTGGCTTTACTTGATATCCAAAATTATTCCTACACTAATGAATTGACTTTAGAATCTAAGAACAATTAAGAATCACTCGGTACGACCTTATACGAATTACAAGAATGGTTCGAATCTTAACTTAGAATTTTTTGGGGTGTTATACCTTTACTCCAGAGTCAGTAGTGGTCTAAGACTTGACCTATGACTACTTAAGGGAAATAAACTATCATTGCTTACACACAATAATCAAGGCATTGACATAAACTTTAACAGCCAGCACATTACGGCTTTATGCTATCCCCATTTTCATGAGCATTTTTTAGAACAAGTCCATTCTCATAGAAAACGGCTTACTTTCACACTCACATAGGTGAAATCTGTCAAGGGTGCTCCTATAATTCGACACCCCACCCGTACGAGGTACAAACTTTCATTAAAAGTTCATAGACTCAACCTCCACAGATCATTATAGGATAATGCACTCACATCATAGGGATTGAATAAAATATATATAGTGCATTTCACAACAAGTCATCATATGATTCGTTCTTCCCATTGAACCTGGTTATAGGATCTCTAGTCCCCAGGTTGGGTTTCCTCATATATGACTTAGAATTTTTTTTTGAACTTTAATTTCATCTCCCTCGATGTGCTTCAGACTCTTTATCTTGCTAAGGCCTTAGTTCATAAATCTGCAAGATTATCACACGATTTATCACAATTAATATTAATGGTATACCGGTGATCAATATGATCTCACAATATTGTGTTTTTCCTCATGAGTCTGAAATTACTGTTATAATAACAATTTTGTACTCTTCCAATAATATTGGTGCTATCACAATTAATCAAAATTAGAAATACGTTTGGGAATTGAGACATGTGAGTGGGACATGTAGGATCTCTCAAGGATTAATGGAGCCTTTAGGAGCTAATACAAAGAAGAGAACGTAGTCATGATTCAAAGGAATACGTTTGGAATGAAATACAGAAGGAAAAAGGCCAGACGACCCCTGCGTACTGCTGGCGTGGGGCGCCAGGCCTCAAACTACTGACCAGAGTTTATGGCGCACTGTTGGCGTGGAACGCTAGGCCCCAAACTACTGACCAGTAGTTCTGGCACGCCGCACCGCGCCAGCCCCCTACCCAGAAATTTGACGAATTTTCTTGCTTAATTTCGGGTCCTAACTCATCTAGAATCGATTGATTTCTATCAAACTCTCTTTGATTCAAAAACCCAACGTGAAATTATCAAAATCCCACTCAAATTCTATCAAGAAACACCACTCATTCGCAAAACCCTCACCTCAAGAACTCAAAACCTTCATTGATAAAGAATGAAGTTTAAAACTCAAGAACTCTTCAAGAACATTTACATAAACAATTATATGGGTGAATTAACGAAAGAATTACATGATTGGTGTGAGGAAGAACAATTCCATCACCATGGGAAGCCTTACATACCGGGAAAGAACAAAGTTCTTGGCGAAATCGACGAATCTTGGAGAACGCTTTAAACCCTAGCTCTTTCTCCTCTTGAACTCTTCTCTTATTTTTTCTAAGTGTTTAGGAATGACAAAGGGTGGTTTAGCATCTCATTAGAACTTTAATTGGGTGAGGAAAAACGTGCTAAACCTAGTGGGAAAAAGGAAAAGACCAAAATACCCTTTTCTAAAATGAATGAAGTGCCTTAAATAGAGAGGCTTCACTCAAAGGGGCATAACTTTTTACTTCGAGCTTCAAATGGAGAAAACTTGGTGGCGTTGGAAAGAGGACCCAAAGACCTTCAATTTGATAGTTCATGGGCTACATAATTGTTTATGTGCTGAGAGATATGATCATTTGAAGTTGACCTAGGTAGAATCTTAGGTCAACACTTACTCGGTAGGGATACTTCCAACTCAAGTTTGAGTTAGGGGATTCTAGTGGCATTACTTGATATCCGAAATTATTCCCACACTAGTGAATTGACTTTTGAATCTAAGAACAATTAAGAATCACTCGGTACGTCCTTATACGAATTTCAAGAATGGTTCGAATCTTAACTTAGAAATTTTCGGGGTGTTACACCTTTACTCCAGAGTTAGTAGTGGTCTCAGACTTGAATTATGACTGCTTAAGGGAAATAAAGTATCACTGCTTACACACAATAATCAAGGCGTTGACATAAGCTTTAACAGCCAGCACATTACGGCCTTATGCTATCCCGATTTTCAAGAGCATTTTTTAGAACAAGTCCATTCTCATAGAAAGCGGCTTACTTTCACACTCACATAGGTGAAATTTGTCAAGGGTGCTCCTATTATTTGACTCCCCTCTCATACGAGATACAGACTTTCATTAAGAGTTCATAGACTCAACCTCCACAAATCATTATAGGATAATGCACTCACATCATAGGGATTGAATAAAATATATATAGTGTATTTCACAACAAATCATCATATGATTCGTTCTTCCCATTAAACCTGGTTATAGGATCTCTAGTCGCCAGGTTGGGTTTTCTCATATATGACTTAGAATTTTTTCTTTTTGAGCTTCAATTTCCCCCCCCCCCCCCCCGATGTGCTTCAGACGCTTTATCTTGCTAAGGTCTTAGTTCATGAATCTGCAAGATTATCACACGATTTAACACAATTAATATTAATGGTATACCGGTGATCAATATGATCTC
This sequence comes from Solanum appendiculatum, assembly GCA_018342035.1. Classification (NCBI taxonomy): domain Eukaryota; kingdom Viridiplantae; phylum Streptophyta; class Magnoliopsida; order Solanales; family Solanaceae; genus Solanum; species Solanum appendiculatum. The sequence goes on along the minus strand of JAGDQO010001535.1, from coordinate 759,431 downwards.
ACAATATTGTGTTTTTTCCTCACGAGTCTGAATTTACCGTTATAATAACGATTTTGTACTCTTCCAATAATATTTGTGCGTTCACAATTAATCAAAATTAGAAAAATTATTTCTCAAAATAAAGTGTTTGATATAATAAGATCAATTCACTTTTTTACTAGTTGAAGCATAAATTTTACTTTACTTTAACCTCCATAGTAGAGTACTTTGCAAGTAATGTATTTTGCTTTTCTCATTTCCAACAAATAGCACCAAATTTTCTCATTTGGTTTGCTTGTACCTGTTAAGTACTTTCACTGCAAACACAACATCTTGTTAGTCACAAATCTCATATTTTTATTTGGCTAGCAAACTCCTTTTTTATTTGTCACACCATTTTCACAATTAAATCAAAAGGAGTCTTGCTCATACAACAAATGAGATTGTATTTAACAATTTTTTCAACATTATGTGACTTGACAAAAAAAATTTCATCACATGTTTTATGGTATTTTTCATTTCAAGAATGAAAATTTTCTCACCAAAAACATTTCATGTTAAATGGCTACTCAACATGGCTTTCATAATTTATTTATAACTCTCATATTAGATCCAAAAATCATCTCATTATTGTCAAATAACATGTGATTTATGCCAAAATATATATGCACTTATAATACTCTTTTTTAGAGTATTTCTTAAAGATGCAAAAATCACTTTTTTCACAATGACTTTTTCCTCATTTAATGAACCCCCACTATTTTAAGAATTTAAATATCATTTTTTCATGAAAAGTAGTATCACTTCATTCATGAAAATATTAGGAAAAAAGTTTTTTCCTTTACCTTTTCTCCACTTGAATTGAGCAAGTAGAAAAATACTTTACCATACACCTCTTCTCTTCCATCTCTTGAAGAGAGCGACGTTGAGCGGAATTATGTTGAAATTCCTATCTTGATATTCGTACTTTTTCAAACTGTAACAAAAACATGAATCTCCTTAAAATTGTTGGTGTAATATACTACAAATGCAATAAATTACAGTTAAAAATAAAATGAATAAAGAAATCTTTAGGCTGATGCTCGGATATCTCGCTCTCTTTAAGGAGTATTTACAACCCTACTTTATTCAAATAAGGAGAAACCTCGTGGTAACTCAAAAAATAAATAATTTAAAAGAATTTAAAGAATTAAAGAATTTTAAAAAGAGTCGCCACCGAATTTTAGGAAAACTAAGAAACCAAATAAATTAACTAAATTAGTCTACGAAACCAATAGATTCTAGATAAGGGTTCAAGTGATTCCGAAGAGAAGGTGTTAGGCATCTTTCAAAATCCAGAATTGTGGGTCCCGACTAAATTCATTTTTTTCAAATTGAGGAGATAAAATATAATGAACAAATATAATAAACATGTAATATACACAAATAATAAAGTAAAACAATAATATGAGAAACGACCTAAGTTTTGCATAACGTCAATGTATACAAAATAATGAATATGATATTTGAACTCCATTGGAATAGCTTCAATGGGAAGCGACTCGGGAGTGTACCTGTAAAGACACTTAGTAAAAGTGTTAGTGATAAATAAATACGAATAAAAACAAATGAATCAAATAATAACTTGAAAATAAAATTTCGTCTTATAAATATGGAAGGCCTTGAAAATCGACGGTAATTTCTTCATCGGCCAATTTTAATGTAAAATATATATAAACTTAAACTAAATTTCCGTCTTTTAAAATGGGGAGGCCTCGAAAATTGACGGAGAGATTTTTTCATTGGCCAAACTAACTAATCCACTAATAGTATCAATATAAGAAATGTAGAAAGCAGTAAGTATCAAAACAAGAACATCAATAAGTGAGGCTAATTAAAACTAACGATGAATAAATGGAGCAACATTATAACCTACTCAACTCAAAATATGAAAGTATCCACAAAAAATAATAATAAAAATGTACAAAGAAACAATTGTAATAAAACATTATAATAAATTAGACATAGCAACAAATAGAAATAAATAAATGAAGTATAACAGTAGTTAAAATAAGTAAATAAACACTACATGATAAGACAAAACTGAAACAAAGCTGTGACAAATTTAAAGATACAACTGGCAAAATGGAATTAGCATAATCTCACTAATATAATGCAAAAATTTCATGAATCTAACACCCAAAAAGAAACGACACTGTGTAAAATATATCAATAAAATTTATCAAAGTAGATAATATTTATCAAAAATTAAGAGAGTCACCAGCAAAATCATGAATCCGGTCAGATCTGGAAGCTCTCGGAGTTCTGTTCGCACTTGTGCCTACAGCTTCATGGTAATCGGAGCTTCATGCTCCGCCGGAAATGGCGTTGCTTGGGTTGGTTGGATCTCGTGGTTTGTAGTTGTTGTTGTTCGCCGGTGGCGTTTGGATGGTTTCATCGATTGTGCTCCGGCGGAGCTTCCGGCAATGGTGTTTCGTAGCTCAAAATCGCACTAGAATTCCTGCAAAAACAAAAACAAAATCGAAACAAGGGGAAAGGGGAAGGGACTTTCGGTTGTGGGTTGTTTGAATGGGATTTGGGTCGCTGTTTAGTTACTCTGGTGAGTTCGGAGGAGCGATGGAAATTTTGGGTCGCTTGTGGTGGCTGTTGGTGGTTGTTTTCCGTCGGAGTGAAGAGAAAGAATGGTGATCGTTTTCCAGTTTGTGGGCTAATAGGTTGTTTGGCCGTTTTCCAGTGGCTGGGATGGAGATATGGTGGTTGAAAATGGGTGAGTGGTTACTGGTGGTTGCTTATTTCGGTGGCTTTTGGGTTGTTTTGCTGGAAATGGTAACCGGAGAAGGAAGGGGAGTTTTGGGATATGATTTTGATAGTTTGTCACCGGAAGAAATGAAAATGTTTGCCGGAAATGGGGCTCCGGCGGTGAACTTCGCCAGAGAAGATGAAGGACAATGGAAAAGGGTTTTTTGGTGGTGGCCTCGCCGGATTCCGACGGAACTCAGGTTAACTTGTCACCGGAAAATTATGAACATTAAAAAAAAATTCTAAAGACTAAAAAATCTGAAAATTACCCCTAAAATTTTATCCACCACCACTAACTTAATAACCAATCTATTGCTTAAATAGAAAATCGAAAACCACCTATAGTACAATACCATTATCTTAAAATCGTGAGCCAAAACCACCGATTAATAAAATATCTGTGTATGAAATCTTATCTATATTTGAATAAATTTCTAGACTGCGCAAAAAATATTAAAATGAATATTGACACATGTAACGAATAAAAATGAATATTTAAAAATGTAACAAAAATAACCAATGGCATGTAAAAAAATAATTTAACAAAAAAATAATTTAATCAAACTGACATAGTATTCACAACATTTTCACCTAATTGTGACAAAAATAATATAATCAAAATTAACTAAAATTCAAAGTAAACTAATAAAAATCTTAATGTTTTGAAAAATAAGAATAACTATTGATAGATTTATTTAAAATTATAAAAAATGTATTTTGAACTATTTAATAAATTAAACATAAAAGTTATAAATTTTGAAAATGTTAGGCCAAAATTGGGTATCAACAAGGAGATTCAAGCCCACTGTAGCATAATCTACACCGATCCAGCAGTATATCTCTTGACTTGTCCCCTCCAGGATGCAACATCCCACAACGTCGGACAACTCAAGCAACTCCGGATTAGTGAAAGAGTCCAAAGCCTCCACAAAAAGAATACCTTCCTTCAACATATAATTACTCTCTTTTATATAGTGAATATAGTTGAAGACTTAGAATATTTTTCTATGTCTCAACTCTCTCTTTCACTACACTAACTCATTATATACACAATACAACACTTCTCATATTTGGCTAACATTCTAACTCATTTTTCTTGAGATACATCACAAAGGAAGAAACACCACTATTTATAGGTGAAGAAGTCTTCCATCTAACCAATGGGTATAATGAGGGCTAGTAATGTGGGTAGATGAATGTGATAGATGTTACATAAGTTACAAAACACTAATGGTTATATGAGTTACAAGAAACTAATGACCATGAGAGTTACAAGAACTAATGGTCATATAAGTTACAAGAACCAATAGTCGTCTTCTACCACAATTTTTACCCACTAACATATGCACTTAATATTTTATTTTAATAATAAAATGCATATACACCAATAAAATGTGTTTTAATCTTGCGGTCTTAAGACAGACTAAAAAGAAAAGTAAGACAAATAAATTGAAACAGCAAGAGTTATTCAATTTTGCATCCATATCATATGGAAAAGGCTCAAGTCATGTACGATTAGTTGGTCGCATAATTCACTTAGACACTTTATCTTCGACTTGTTGCAATTGAACACCCATTATTAAAAAAAAATATACCTATTTGAACACTTTTTTGAGATTGGTGTGTTTCGTAGTAATATTATTGGTGCCAACACTGGTGGTAATAGCGGAAATTGATGGTAGGATGGAAAAATGAAGAAGATGAGGAGAAGAAATATTTTTTATTAAAAAGAAGAAGAGAAATTCATGTGCTTCTTTTATGTGAATTACACATATTTCTTCATATCAGCAAAAAAAAATATTCAATAAGTACGTTTTTTGAACAGTGCAGATGTTCAATTGAAATAAGTCAAAAATAAATTGTTTAAGCAAATTTTGCAAGTAACTTTAAAAGATCATACATGAATTAAGCCTAGGTAGAAAGGCACTAGTATAGCTGACAAACCTTTATGTGTGTATTTACACCTCAATTTTAAATAAATTGAGATTAATATTTATATTTAATTTTCTTATATATATATTGAACTCTTTATTAAATAAAAAATTGACTCTTGTCAAAGTGATTGACATGTTGAGAAGAGGTGGAAGGCTTGATTTTAATTTATATGAATATTTGTGAAATATTGCTAAGCTTGTGTTTGAACATGTGATATAAAGTCACAATTTTAAATCATCGTTTGAACATGTAATTTACGATCATGATTTTCAAATTCAAATTTTCCAAAGAGCATGATTTGGGATTTCAAATCATGATTTAAATATATAAAAAATTACATGTAAACTTGACTCATAAGTTTGTATTTTGTAAATGCACCATTTTAAATTTTGCAAAAAAAAAACTCAGACTCCATGATACTCGACGCAAAGATATTGTCTATAATATGTGAAATGAGTATATTTAAGAATAACTAGTTAATACTATTGTTGACATCTTTATAAAATTATGTGTATTAGAAAGTTTGTAATAGAAAATATTTATTTATAAAAGGAATATGAAGACAAGTGATTTATCAATGTGGTGCCTTAAGATATTTCAAAATCTTGTTTATGAATTATGGTTGCTCATTTGTTAAGATTGTATAAGAATTGAGAAAATTCTGTTAGTTAACTAAATTTGTGAGATTTTTATGTTTATGGAAAAAAAATGCAACTTTAGAAACTTAAATTGAATGTCCAAACAAAACATACATTAACTTCATATCAATCTGAACGGACCCTTACATCTAATTCGAATCATTCTTTTGTCTATGCTTTCTTAAAGTGCAAGCCTTTCTAGCCGCATCTGAATTGAACATCTCTATCCATATGTAGCTTTCACTCTTCCACATTCATGACAATTATCAAATCCCCTCTTGTTAAGTTTTTTCTTGTCTCCTTTGTAACAAACTTTGCTGGCCTCGCGCTCCAAGGTTAAGGCTATCTAGAGACTATTATTATCTAGAGTAGAGTCTCGATATTAGAAAATCAATAGTATATAAGTCTTCGCTAGTCTATGATAAAAGTTGGACAAAAATAGGTCTCAATCACTTACTATCTTAAATTATAGCTACATCCAAATCAGATTAATTTATTCGATAATTCAAAATAGACTTACATTTTTCATCAAACAAATACATAAAAAAATCATATTGATTTATATTACACATTTAGGTCTTATGAATTTTTAATATAATTTAGTCAATAAATTTATGAGAAAAATTAATAAGAAAGCATAAAAACTCTGGGGAGAATAATCTCCCCCAAGACTCTTGAATCATTATGGATGTTATTGTGTTGGATATAAGAAAAAAAAATTATAATAGTCTTTGTTTTAACGAAAAAAACTTTTTGACGTAAAATATAATTATGATGAAATTCAAATAATACAAAAATTTAAGACAAACTCTAACAAAATAGTCATACTTTAATACAAAAATAAAATTCGAATGAATAATAACTCTAATTAAAAATATGTATGACTTTATAAAGATCTGAATCCCTTAAATTATTCCTTAATTTTGTACTTCTTAAATTTAAACCCAATGAATCATGTGTTGAGAAATTTTAGCAAAATTTTGAATCCCATGAATTATTCACTGATTTAGAACCTTACATAAATTTGGAAATCCGTAAAAATTTTCTTTAAGGTCCACTTGTTAATCTTTCGAATTTCAGTCCATATTTTAGTTGGGGGTATTTTATTTTTAAAAAAAAACAATATTTGTGTCAAAAGAATTTTTGGTCTATAGGGTATTCCGACCCTTTTCCACTTTACTTTCTTTCATCTTTCTAATTCCTCAGGTACACTTCGTGTCAGTCTGATTAAAAGGTGATATCTCCTAAAATAGCTATTCCTCCATTTTAATTTATGTCGCGGGGTTTGAAATTCAAAAATCAGGTGATATATTTTTTTATCTTAGTTTTTTAATTTTATTTATTTTAAAATATTAATTAGTGTGACATATAATAATTTCACATAAATTAAATATATATATCTTATTTTATGATTTTTTATGTTTGAATTTATAGTTAAAATTTAAAAACTTAATTCTTGAAGCTCGAACAACCACCCCCCTCGTCAATTTGTCTGTCTTACTTTTTTCTTAGTCCATTTCAAAAGGAATGTCTCTTTTTCTTTTTTTAACATATCTTTATCAATGTATATAGAATACATATATACAATGAATACGCAAGGAGACAACAACAACCAAAGAAGCTTTAGCAAAATCCAAAAGTGAGTTTACATCTTCGTTTCAATCTCAAAAGTCAAACCTCTTGAGTACCATAACTTAAACTCATTCACATTTCGAGCCTTAATACCTATCCATTTAGCGTTGACATAAACTAAAGGAATATCATATGATAAATAATAAATTGCATAGAGTCTAATTGCCTATTAGAAGAGTTAAGTGTAGTAGTTATGGATTTTTTAAAAATAATTAATACTTTAGTTTTTAACTTATATTAATAGTTTATTTAATTTTTGTCAAGATGAGATATTTTATCCATGTGGAATGCCATGTGGCAATGTTTTTTCAAATAAAAGAGAGAGTGTATTACACACACCACTGAAGTGTGTTTCTAAAACTAATAAGTGATAGTTTAGGTATGAAACTCACACTCTCAATAGTTTAGGTGTGAAACTCAAAAAAAAGAATTGTTTAGGTGTGTTTTTGACACTTATCTCTAACTTTTATGGATATTAGTTATGTAAGTTTCTAAATTCTCAACCACACATTCTATTAATTTTAGTATAAAGTATAGAAATCCCAACAATGTGTGCGCTAATTACATCCTATCCCGAAAGTTTTCCAAATTACAACAATCCCGAATTTTTCAGAACTCACAGATATATTACTTCTTCACCCGATACATAGAAAACGATACATAAGTTATGTATCAGATATGTAACAATAAATCAGATTCATACTAATTTCGGTTGAAATAATTGGGATTATATATTAACAATATCATTCGTACCACATACATTGTACACAAATAAAGTTGTAATGTATCTGATAGAGGTGGAGTGATGCATATGTTAAGAGAGAGAAAAGGAAAAAATGGATTTTTGTAATTAATTCAAATGATAAGGATTTGTTGAGATTATATTATCTTAAATCGTGTAATTACGTAACTTTTTCTTAATTTTAAATGTCTAAACGAATGTAACACTAATGAACAAATATTCAACAATATTGTCATTCTTAGTGTTGAATTAATTATTTTTGTTAGCATTAGTATTAATTTGATTTTGATTTGAGCTTTATTAGAGTTGTTAATATCTATGGACTATAACTTTTACTGGACCGTTCAAAATTCTAAATCTCAAAAACATGAAATAATATGTTTATGTTAAAAGATAAAGATTATGAAAAAATATAAGAAATATTTAGAAATTATATAAAAAATAAATACTTTTATGTATAAAATAAATTTTAAAAATTATATATATAATGTTGGATTGGTTTGGTCTCGGGTGTATTTTTTTAGAAAAACTATAGGATATAGCAAACATCAATATATATTTAAGGTAAATAGCTACAATTTTTTTTTATGTTATATCAATATAATTATATATTAAATAACAAAGTTATTTATACACACATTATTAATTTTTTTAAAAAAAAATTTATATGTATTTAAATAATTATTAAATAGCAAAGATATTACTACACGCTTAATAAATACTACCGACACGCTTTACGGTTCTTTGTTCCCCATGCTTACCTTATTCAATATTTTCTCTTTCAATATCTCTATATTAACAATTTTTTTCTAATTTCCTTCTAATTCACGATCCTTTGCATGATTTTAGGAGTGATTTTTGTGGTTTATCTTCATCAGGTATCTTCTAATTGCATTTTTTTTTCGTTTATATAAATTTTATATTTGTATACATCTATATGTTTCATCTGTTTTCATAGAGTTTTGATTGAAGAATTTCTTTTCACCATTATAATGGCGGAAGTTTGTACTTTCAAGAGGGTTACAAGAAGTATAGATTTATTTGATTATTTGTTTGGATGAAGTACCTTCTTTTGATTTGTATATCACTTAAGAGCAAGCCAAATTTTCAGGCTCTATTCATGCAATGGAGAATGAAAGAAGAACAAACAATCGCAAAGACCATATACCTCCAATTGTATTGATATACTAACACAGTGGAATACTTACACATTTGAATACTTGTATCGTATTATATTTCATTGTCATTTTCTTTTTTGGATTGTCCATTTGTATTGAAATATTAACACAAATTGAAAGGTTGATTAACTAATACAAGTACATTTGGATACATGAATACATTAAGTTTGTATAAAGAAAATACTTGAAGCAACATTGTTTGTCCACTGTATCCAATTTTTGTTTAACAACAAGGGTATTTATATGTATACTATATAGTTGTACTAATAAGGTAAAATGTATTTAAATTGTCTTGTTCATATGCTAAATTGCAATATTTTACTTTGTTTGATATATTGATACATTAAGTTTTATAAATACTTGTATCCATTTGAAAACAAAGTATTCATATATTAACTGTACACATAATACATTAACTGTATGTAGGAAATAAGATTCTATGTGGTAAATCGTCCGCTTGAAGCCCCACATATGCAGATATACAAAAATCACAACATAGTTCATGATTTGAAGGAGAAGCTTACCCCGGTGCGGTTTAATAAACTTAAGAGTGCATGTTTTGGTGTATATACTCGTATGCATGAGTGTCGCGTTCAAAATCAAATCTTTAGGTGCTTAATGGTATGTGAATTGAAAGATAGTTCATAATGAATACAATAAAGTGATAAATCAATTAAAATAAACAAAATTATGTGAATACCTTTAAGCTTGACTAAGAACAATGGAGACAATTGAACAATTGAGTATGATGTATCCCAATTGTTAAATTGATTCGAATCCAAGCGGATATGCAATGACTAGGTAATTATTAGTTGTTGATTTAATAATGGAAAGTTGAGTGTTTCAAGGATGTAATTAAAGGGATTCAGTTATAGTAACAGAAAATACCTTATTTAGTGCGCTCCAATTATAACTATCATTGTATAATTAAAAAAAATTAAAAAAATACACAAATACAACTAGATATAAATATAAAGTAGTATTTTTTGGTAAATAACATACTTATAGCTACTGAACTTCAATAACGTATAAATGTAGTCATTTATGTAAGTTTTTTTTAAGTTAAAATCAAACCAACCCAAGTATAGTCAGGTTTTTTTTTCAATACCGAACCAAGTAAACCATTAATCAGATTTTTTTTCTATTTGACTCGATTTTCGGTTCGATTTTGTACACCCCTACTTTCTGAGTGTTTGATGAAATTGCAAAAAAAATATTTTTTTCCTTTTCATGGTGTTCGATGAAATTGGAGAGAGAATTATATATTAAAGAGCATCGAAATTTGTGGGTCTGATGAAAATTAAGAAGGAAAAGAAGGTTTTGTGGACAGATATTATTGGAGAGAAAGGTTTATATAGATCAAGAAGCAAAAATAAAATTAAAAAGATTGAAGAAAAAAATCGATTGATAGTGAAGGATCTACACGAGTAAAAAAACATAAAGAAGAAGAATAACAGCAAAAATAAAATTAAAAAGATTGAAGAAAAAATCGATTGATAGTGAAGGACCTACACAAGTAAAAAAACCTAAAGAAGAAGAATAACAACAAAAATAGATCAAGCAGCAAAAATAAAATCTTTGAGAAAAGCTTCAACTCCACCTATGTGGCTTTAATTCCCAAAAAGATGGGTGCAAAGAAACTCACAGATTTTAGACCCATTAGCTTAATTGGTAGTGTGTATAAGATAATCTCCAAGGTGCTAACTGAGAGGCTTAAAAAGGTTATGCACAAGCTAGTGGACACACAACAACTTGCTTTCATTAAAGGAAGACAGATCATGGATGCCATTTTGATGGCTAATGAATGTGTGGATTCTAGGATTAGAAGCAAGGTGCCAGGCATTTTATGCAAGTTGGACATTCAGAAAGCATATGACCATCTCAACTGGAATTTTTGCTGGAGACCTTATCCAAAAGAGGTTTTGGTGGTAGTGGATGAGATGGATAAAGTTTTGTATCAGTACTGTGAAATATTCTGTTTTCATCAATGGCTCTCCTACAGGCTTCTTCTCCTCACAGAGAGGCTTAAGACAGGGAGACCCCCTGTCTCCTTTCTTATTCATTATAGCTATGGAGGGACTCAATGATATGTTGAAAATTGCCCAAGAGAAACAGTGGTTAAGGGGTTTCAAAGTATCAAATAGGGTGGGTTTTGACATGGAGATCACACACTTACAATATGCCGATGATACACTGGTCTTTTGTGATGCCAACAGAAACCAACTGATGATCCTCAGAGTTATATATGTGCTATTTGAAGCCACATCAGGACTACATATAAACTGGGAAAAAAAGCTTCATATACCCCGTCAATGAGGTCGCCAATCTAACATCTCTGGCTGGTACACTTGGGGGGAGGACTGGTGAATTGCCGACTGTATATTTGGGCATGCCACTAGGAGCAAAAAACAAGTCCTTAGGAATCTGGAATGAGGTGGTTGAGAAGTGTGAAAGAAGATTGGTGAACTGGAAGAGTCAATATCCCTCCCTTGGCGGGAAACTCACTCTCAACAATAGTGTTCTCGATTTCATGCCTACTTACATGATGTCTATTTTTCCTATCCCAGATGGGGTCGTTGACAGACTTGATGCAATCGGAAGGAATTTTCTATGGGAAGGAAATATTGACACTAAGAAATTCCACTTGGTTAAGTTGGATGAATTGATTGGGAGCAAACAAAAAGGAGGTCTTGGGGTAAGGAATTTGAAGAATCAGAACCAAAGCCTTATGATGAAATGGCTATGGAGACTGGCATCCAGTGAACAGGCACTATGGAAAGAACTTTCCAAGCAGAAGTATGAAATGGAGGATCACTGGTCTACCAAAATGGTCACTAGTGCATATGGAACTAGCCTCTGGAGGCCATCAGAACCTTTGGCCAAAACTAAGAGAAAATTGCAGCATTAGAATAGGAAATGGCATGAAGGTCTCTTTCTGGGAGGACAGCTAGTTAGAACAAGGCTCCTTAAAAACCCTCTTCCCATATATCTACATTCTGAACCAACAACAAAAGGACACTGTGGCAGAAGTTTGGTCAAATCAGGGATGGAATATGAGTTTTAAAAGGCCCCTAAATGATTGGGGAGATCCAAAGACTAGTAGAGTTCTTTGGAATCCTTGAGCAATTCAAAAGAACCTCTACCTCCCAAGATGGATTGAAATGGAATCATACCTGCAAAGGAAATTTTAGTGTGAAGGAAGCTTACAAAAAGTTCGACCCTTTCACATATCAGGTTACTGGCTGGCCATGGAAACTTATCTGGAAAGTTAAAATACCTCTTAAAGTGTCCTGCTTCACTTGGCTACTAGCAAAGCAGGCTGTTTTGACTCAAGAAAACCTCATGAAAAGGGGTATCCAATTGAGTCCTAGGTGTTTCCTGTGTGGAGAAGAGGCTGAAACAGTCAATCACCTTTTTCTTCACTGCAGGATCACTAATATTTTGTGGAGCATTTTCATCAATTTGAAGGGTCTACTTTGGGTGATGCCAAGAAATATTGTCCAGGCCTTGAAGATATGGAGTAACTTTGCCTACATTTCTGGTGATAAAGAAAGATGGAAGATTATTCCCACCTGTATCTGGTGGTCTGTGTGGAAAGAAAGGAACCGTAGATGCTTCCAGAACAAAAGTAACAACATCCAGAAGATGAAGATGAATTGCTTGGTTTTATTTCATTTTTGGTGTAAACATGAGTATATGGAAGATCTAGAATCAATAATGAATGCTTTAGGCACCTTGTAATTTTTGCTATTTAGGATTGAAGATCTTCCTGATACTCTCCTCTATTTGTAATTAGTAAACCTGTAACAAGTTGTGGCAGGTTTGATTTTTTGGAATATAATACAAGACTGTTACCTTCTCAAAAAAAAAAAGATTGAAGAAAAAAATCAATTTATAGTGAAGGATCTACACGAGTAAAAAAACCTAAAGAAAAAGAATAACAGCAAAAATAGATCAAGCAGCAAAAATAAAATCTAAAAGATTGAAGAAAAAAATCGATTGATAGTGAAGGAACTACACGAGTAAAACAACCTAAAGAAGAAGAATAACAGCAAAAATAGATCAAGCAGCAAAAATAAAATCAAAAAGATTGAAGATAAAAATCGATTGATAATGAAGGATCTACACGAGTAAAAAGACCTAAAGAAGAAGAATAACAGCAAAAACCAAAAAAATTAATGAGGAAGCTATTCGGAGAGAAAATCGAGTGAAAGTCCAAAAACAGCTCGAGTTTTTATCAACAATGGTGTTAGAATAATTGCGGAAGAAGATGATTGTTATAAAGGCCAAAAGTGACTTTTAATGTCTTTTCAGAAAGCCTCACGCACTAAAAATGTGCATCACATGCATTTTGGCCAAAAGGATGACAAGTTAAAAAAAGAGTTTAAAATGTTGTATTTGAATGAGTTCAAGGGTTCAATTGATAAAGTGATAAGTAGGAAGATTCAACTAACAAACGGACCCGTCAAGTTCAAGGGTCTTCCAGGTCATTCCACTGACAAATTATACTTTAGCTGATTGCCCTTATTGACATTCCATATAGATGAACTTTTCTTTACATTGCCCGACAAAATGTATAAACTCTTCAAGTAACTAGAGCAAGATGTATAAACAAATCATCTATAAATCATGTCTACCTCTATTAAATGAATATGGCATGAGTATGAACAACATTTCTGCATTGCAGTATTTTCCATACATGCATAGCATGTGTATATTCCCCTCTTAATCAACAGAGAACATATTCAATAGCGAAGAATCTATGAACAGAAGTTGTTGCTATCGATTAGTCCAAGTAAAAGAGAGTAACAATCTTCCTAAGGTTCTTGGCTTCTTGACAAGTTTCCATAAGCAATCTGCTATCATGAAAGGCAAAGCAAATAACTTGCTGCACTTGGGAAATGATATCCATGTTACACAGCCTACATCACGAGGAAAACCAATTCAGATAAACCAAGCCATGGTAATAAGGTACCTAAATCAACCGACGGTTAGAATTCACCACGACACATCAACGGAGAAATAAGACACATACAGCTTGAAATAATTACTACGAGGCATGCAATTCGCATTAAGTTATTGGAAAAACAACAACATACCCCGTTTAGTCCCACAAAGTGAGTTCTGGGGAGGGTAGAGTGTAGCAGACGTTACCCCTACCTCAAAGGTAAAGAGGCTGTTCATGCAGTCCAGAAATAGAAGTAATAGAAGTACAAGAAACAGTAGATAGTAACAAAAACAACAAATAGTTTTTGAACAGTACTACAACAAAATAATACGATAGTCAAAGTACAAGAAATATCAGACACTAATAGAAAATTGAAGGACAAGAAACTACAAGAGAAATACTATGACTACTAGCATGGACGGACAACAAGACAACGCACTCCTATGTTATGAAGTATGATGATAAAAAGCACATTCAGAACTAGTTCCACTTTTAAGAAAAATATGAAGGAGAGCATCTATAATATAACTATGTTATGAAGTATGATGATATTTTATTTCGGCACGTCACTTCAATACAGTTCGGCACAAAGTCAGGGAACTTCACATCATAGAAAGCAGTTTCTGCCAAGAAACAAATACAACTTAACTACAACAGGGAAGAATGACTATTGAAGACCTCTTAGATTTTTTGGAAAGTGTACAAGACATCAGATGTTCATGTTTCCCTGCTAAAACATACAAGGGAACTGGTTCAACTTGAAATGGAGATTATATACCCAATTCATTCCAAAGGGATGCTCTTTTCGTACCTGCTAGCTTCTAGCAGTGAGAGATGGTCATTGTGAGGTTTCTCTATCACATGTTTCACCTGCAAATCCAAGAAAGTCAACATTATGATAATGTTTCGAAGAACTGCTAACTACCGTACGATTGTTACATTTAACAATCAAACAAACTTGGTGGAAATCAACTTGAAGATTGAACTCTTCTTGTCGAGTTATAAACGACTGATGGAGACCAAATTCAGCCAGTACATTCAATCAGAAGTCATTATAAAGTAGTTGTTTAAAGCAGAAGAAGCCTTGGTTCCTTCCTCTCTTGAAACTTGGAATCCATCATGAGTCATATTTTTTTTTGATGACATGGGAAACCCACAGCCGCTATCCTTGGGGTGTGCACAAGGTAAAAACCCCGCTCCTATGCAATAGCTCGCAAACCACACAGGAGAAGTAACCCACACTAGGCAAGCCCGGTGTGACGAGCTCGATCCAAAAGGCAAACCCCTTGCTTTCGTTGGCAAGGGGATTCAAACTTGACACCTCCAACATGGAACTTCCAAGCCCAAACCACTGGGCCACCCCAAACTATACATGTCACCTTTTTATAAAAACACAATTTAGAAAAGGCTAAATAATTTCAAAACTCCATCATTCAGATCGTTAAAATGGCGTCCTAGCCCCCTCCCTTGTCAAAAACTTCTGGGTAGCCAATACTCATGTCCGCTAAAAGAGCAACAGAAGAAGTGCATTTTAATTTTCAGAATCTAATCACTATGAAGCCATTTGATGGCAAATCTTAATTGAGGGTTATAGAGATACAGAACTTGCTTCATTAGAAGTTTGAACCTAGAGAAAATTTCAATTCAAGTGGATTTTTGGCTTAAATAAGAATGTGATAAACTTACATATACGTTAGATCTATATGGAAAAGGATGCAACTAAACATTGAAAATCTAGCATTCAACTTATAATGACAAGAGATAGATCAATCACTCAACACAAATGACGAGGATAGCTTTACAGACCTTTATAGGTCCTTGACATATAGAAACCTTAGTTACACTCGTAGAATTAGTTCTACAGTAAAGGGTGCCATGAAAATTTTGGAGTAGAAAAGCATGTCGGATGGTATCCCTATAAGTGGTTGTAGTAGTATGGCAACAAAAATTATAAATGTACATTAAATGTGGAAAGTTACCACATATACCTTTTTCAAAATTATAAAGACTTTTGAAACTTTGGTCTCAAACATGCCATGACATCTGTGTGGCTATAAAAGCATATCATTAGAAGTAAAATAGGATGCCTAAAGTAAATCGTTTCCAAATATAGAAAGAAAGGTGTTATTTTTTAAATAGACTAAAAAGAAAAGGATATCACATAGAGTAAGAACAAAGAAGATTTTCAAAGTTTTGCGAACTGTAATGGTATCAAACTTATGAGTCGTACAAGAAAAAAGCATAGATATAGAGGAAGGGTGACAGATAGATAGTTTTGATACTGCCTGTTAGATCCAAAAGAAACTAAATTTTTGCTATAAAGATAGCTGAAAACTTAAAGAGAGAGAGAAGGATCTTCAAATGATATTAGCATCAATAAATAGTTTGTAAATGGATGCTTGAGAAGAAAGAAATTCATATCAAATATATAATTTCGTAAAACATATGTACAAAAGAGCAGTCACAAGTGAAGGATCAATATAAGGAGATATTAAGGAGTTTGCCATTACTGTAGGTGTATACTAGGGACTTGGCTCTAATCTATACTTGTTTAGATAAATATGAAGGATAAGATTCCATGGTGAAATGTTATTTTCATATATTGAGTCAATGGAAGAAACTGGTGAGAAACTCAACCAAAAGTTGGAATTGTCGAGAAGCACTTTGAGGAGAAAGGTTCTTAGGACAAACTAAAAGTAAGACACAGGTGCAGGTTCTCTTCGTTTGGTATACGGCTAGTATACGGGTTCTCTCAATTGTTAATCAAGTTATTTACCTTATCAAAAAAATCTAAAAGTAAGACATAGTATATATGCTGCAAGTTTAGCTCCCCATAAGAATAACAAAGGTATAGTGAAATTAAACAGCATTATGATGCACAATTGTAGACAATTCAAATATCTAAGCTCAGCCTTCCAAGACAATAGCATGATAGAAAAGATGTAACACACAGAATTAGAAGATGATAGCTAAAACAGACAAGTGCTTACTTACAGAGCATGGAATGGGAAAATACCCAACAGTGTAAAAGGTACTGTCTACATAACAGTTGTAAGACCAGAAATATTAGCACTAAATGCATCCACAAGATAAATATTGTACAATGCCTATGTTAAGATGGATGTGGTCACAAAAGATTAGACAAGATTAGAAATGATTACATCAAACAAAGGGTGCTAGCACACACAAAAGATAAAATGCGAGAATGCAACATGAGGCGGTTTGGCCGTGTCTTATGTAAGCCTCCACAAGCACCGGCTCATAGGTGTGACACTATGATGAACGAAGATGATAAAAGAGGATGAGTTAGACCTAAAATGAAAATGTCTCACAGACTTATAATCTTTTCAAAAATGCCGACTTAGATAAGAATATAATATAGTGGATTCAAATGATCCATATATATAATACCCAGTGTTTTGGACGGCGAAAGGCGACAAGGGTCTGCCGAGGGGCTGGCCTTTTTGAAGTGCAGCTCAAATTAATACCAAAAAATTAAAATATTTAGTTGCATGTATAAATAATCAAAGTCTCAATAGCAATAACATATTAGCAAATATTTCAATTCTAAAACTGAAAATAGATAGTACATACTAAAAGTCTAGAACTTGAATGAGAAAAAAAAACAAAAGTCAAAACAGTGAGGAAAAAATAGAGGTAGAAGTAACTCTGAAGTCTTAAGAAGGAAAAAGAATCAGAAGAAGAAGAAATGTGAAGAAGAAAATTAGAAGAAGTAAAAAAGAAATACGTATTGGTTGGACTTTGGAGTTGCCGAAAAAGTCTGGCTAGTCGCCGAAGAAGTCTAGTCGAGTCAACTGATTGGAGTCACAGTCACTGTTTAAGAGTGCAACTGTGCGAATTTGAAAAGAAAACCCTAAAATTACCTTTTAACTTTTAAAACCCTAAATTGGTTGCCTTTTTTAAGAAAATCAAAAAGGCGACGCCTTTCTCGACTCTTGCCATTGCCGCCATGGCGTCGCCTTTTGAAGATCGCCTCGCCACAAAGCTAAAAGGCGATGAAGAGTTGCCTCGCCTCGCCTCTCGCCATTGACAAGGCGATTGCCTTTCACAACACTGATAATACCATCTAGTTGGGACAATACTTAATTGTCATTGTTACACTAATGCCACACCTGGATATGCCAAAGTTAGAAACTTGTGCATCTGTGTAGTAATAAGGATGTGAGTTAGAGAAATAGCTTTAGGCTTTAGAGAACCCTAATTTTCCTTCAAAGTCAAATCATATAATACTTGAATGAAATGGACTTGAGAAAGAGTCGAATGGTAACTAACAATACATATAACCGACCCCAACTAGTTTAGAACTCAGGTGTTGTTGGTTGTATGATGAATATATGAAATTAGCTAAACAAACAAAACGTAAGAAATCAGCTCTTGCAACTCCTTATTCATCTTTCTTAGCAATATAAAGGAGTACAAGTACATTTTATAAATTAAAAGACCTAACGGTAGATGGTGCCACAGGTCTGTTCCAACTAATTTTCGCAGTTCCTGTTTGTACCTAAATAAAATAAATACATACAACTGCAGTTTGTGTCAACTCTTAAACAGTTTAATAAGATGCACAGTAGTATGTATGCCTGTCGACTTTCAGGTCAACACCTTCAGTAATTTAGCCTTTGAAATAAAATATTCCAAGAGATGTTGACTCCAAATGTTTCAGTATATAACAAGTTGATTATTAAACAGTACATGTAGTCATAGAGAAGATCGGAGATTGCAGCTCTTATGAATGATTCCTTCTACTTAAGAAAGGATTAAACAAGAGGAGGAAGACTTATTTCTGGAATAGTAAGAAGCAAATAATATTTAAAAGAAATGTTCTCACTCCTCCATATCTAACAATGTAAACCAAAAAAACATCAAAAAGAGGAAGACTCTTTCAAAGATAGTTAAATCCATGAGACACAGAGCAACGACTGTGATTATTCATAACAGGGGAAGAGAGAAAGATAAGCATTCCAAAGAGGAATAACATAGATGATATATTCTTTTTCGCAAATTGTTTTGTGACCAATGACAGTTCTTTTTTTCCTTTAATGGAAAGATAACAAGAGTGATATTTCTGTCATAATGAAGCGCAATTTTTATGAATAGATGCAACCAAAAAGAAAAGGTAAATGCATTTACCTTAGACAATAACTCCTGACTTTCCGGAGGTTGTTTTTCTAAGCTCTGCGGCAATATCACAGTTAACAGCTCCGGTTTCTCAGCACGAAGAGCACCTCTTATGACAGCAGCATTGGTGCCTGCTGCTCCAGAAGTAAAGATGTGATTTTTCTGGAAAAAGAAGAAGTTGAAGAAACATTGAAAAGCTCAAAGTCATTAATTCACTATCTCCTTCAACAAAGACGAGAGAACCATACCGTAATGACCAAGGCGTAGCTTAGAATCTCAATAAGTTCTTGATGCATAAATCCCATGTTTCGTGTCCCAAAAAAGCCAATATTTCTTGGACCTTGTTGTTGAATAGCTAACAACTCCTGAAAACATGAAAGGAGCAATATCTCTCTTATTTACATTCACAGACACATCTGATAAGAACATTCATAGACACATCAGAAACAGCAAACTAGTCGATTTTGTTGGCTCAAAGTGACACTTGAATTGGCCTGCCAAATAGCTTTAGACTGCTTGCCAGCAATAATTTGACCGATAAATTCTTTCTCATAATCTAAAGAGATATCAGTCTTAGGTTTTGAATGCAGTTTCAGCAGACCACCTAACAAAAAAGAATGGCTTATAGATGGCTACCCAAGAAGCTCCTTCCCGAGATTACATAGACCAGAGGTTGAGTCACTCAGGAATTCGCAAAATTAAGGAAAAGTGTAAGTCCAATCTAAAATTTGATCCATCAAAACAAAGATATAATAACCCAACCACAATTAGACGTAACTAGTAATTTAGTAGAAAATAACTTGCAATTTGATCTGATCTATCATATTCGTTTACTTAACTAAAGATGTTAAATGCCAAATGGAAGATGATTACTCAAACAATATCGAAGTGGACTATCTGCAGGTAATAAATATCCAAAGGAGGAGGACAAAACAAGCAATATACTCTTAAATGTCATCGCAGTTAAAATTCAATACAAGTACTCCCTCCATTCCAATATAAATGAATTTCTGGCACTTTCTTAATGGTCCGAAATGAATGAATTTTTTAAAGTTCAAAGATGTATCAATTATCTTTTTCCAAAATTACCCTTCTCTTTAATGGGTTTTTCATCGACTATCTCTAGTTTTAAGAAAAGTTCGGGAAGAAGCAAAAGGGTGATACTGACAAATTACCTTTTAATTAATGTCTTTCATTAACTTTCTTAAGGGGTGTGTCATACCCCAATAAGTCATCTATTTTGGAATGGAGGGAAGATAATACAACATCTTTAATCGAAGAGTAAAAGACCAGATCAAACCTGCAGATAGTCCACATCCGGAACTGGCTTATACTCTGATACCAAAACTGATCCTGAGCCTTCAACAAGAGACTGAACTTGAGTTGGAATCTGAGAGCTGAGTTCTTCATCAGAACCAAACATCTGAATTGCATAATCATCTTCATTCCTCAAATTATCATTGCTGCAATATCTTTCAGCATCTCCATCTGGCCACTATACCAGCACATAGAAAACAGAGGCCCCTGGCAGTAAATCATAAGTGAAAACCAACTGATGCATGAAAATGCATTATTATGAGAGCCTCTAGTTTGTGGGTTAGCAGTTACAGGACATTTGTGCAGCCTAAAACAGCACAACAATTTGAGGCTAGAGCTAAAGAATATCCAAACATGCATTAGGTGATGTGATAAGTTGCTCGGACTCGGGTGCGAGTGTCCGATATGGGTGCGGATCTAGAGGTTGGATCCTCTATGATCTAAATTTTATGATTCGGGGATACGGATCCATGTATGGATACGGGTGCCAGAATTTGGCTAAAAATAATTCAAATATCTAAAAACAGAGTTATAAAACCTAAATTATGAGATATTAAGGGAAAATATTAATCAAGAGGAGAATCCTAGAAGGAGATAAAAGGAAAGGGAGTTGTTGTATTGATTACAAAAATCATTGAATCTGTCCAGAATTTCTCCCTCGAATTTGGTCCAAGTACCCAAAACTGGCTGACCAGATTGGGTACGGATCCCACACCCATGTGTGGCGACACGGGTGCGACACCGAAAGTGAAGCGTCCGAGTAACTTAAGACTGCTGTCACTAGTAGGATATGCAAACTTGTTCCTCTCATTCTAAACAAGTGGGTTTTCCCTAACAACTTCACTTTCCAGTTTGACAATGGAAATACCAATACAACAGGACTGACTAAGCCATTTGTCCTAAAATTGGAAGGAAAAAAAAAAAGACGACAAACAAGATGAGATGGGGAATCTTCTTCCTATCTAACAAAAGCCCCAAACCTAAGCAAATGACAATAACCAACCATGATAAAACCATATAGTTTCTTGTTTCAAATCCAGAAACATTTCACTTTTTGATAAAAGAAAGTTCATTTTCTATATTACATAGAAAGCATTACCAGTCACCAATACAGCAGCAAGAGATAGCTATCTAACACTACACATACAACCCCCAAGTAAAGGGAGAACATCATAACCCTTCTTTTTTCTGGACAAGTCAGAACAACAATAAAGTTTTGAGCTTTCCTCCCATCAAACACCAAATTGTCAAGAACCCATTTTTTTCCAATTATCACAAAGTCAATAGCAAGCAGAAGTACAAAAATTAAAACCCAACATAAGCATTTTATCCATTAAGAAGTTTTGAGCTTTCCTCCAATCAAACACCAAATTGTCAAGAACCCATTTTTTTCAATTATCACAAAGGTAATAGCAAGCAGAAGTACAAAAATTAAAACCCAACATATGCATTTTAGCAATTAAGAAGTTCTGAGCTTTCCTCCCATCAAAAACCAAAATTTTCAAGAACCCATTTTTCCCAATTACGACAAAGTCAATCGCAAGCAGAAGTACAAAAATTAAAACCCCATTTTAGCTATTAACACAGAGAGAAAAGGAGTAATACCGTATGACCATGGGAAGATGAACTTGTTGAAGCACATCTTCTGGAAGACGAAATAGGATTGAGGGGACAATTGGGGTTGTAAAAGTGAACAACTTTAGTGAAATTCAAAGGGGAAAACACAGGATGAGAGTGAGGAAGAGGCAAAAAAGGAAGCCTCAATGAAGAAGTTAGCATTCTTGATTTTTGCCACAACTAAATTACTTTTGGGTTTTTGCTAACAAAAACTTTAAGAGTTTCTTGACAACTTTTTGCTTCAAATCCAAAGCCCCCTTTTTGAGTTCTTTGTTTCACACGGATGGACAGGGGAGAGAAGATAGGTTTACAAACTTTGGACCTTTTTATTCCCTTTTTGTGTTTGTGGTTTACTAGTATTTTACTTCAATTTTTTCAACACAAAAAATCTCTAACTTTTCTTTTATTTTATTTACTAACCCTTTTTTTTATCAATATTTGAGTATTGTAGTCAACAAACCATGAGTGTCATCCATCTGGACAAGTGCCTTGCAAGCTCAAAAAGATACTAGATGCCTATTTGACCAATCATATTGACTAATACCCTCTTGTCAAAAATGGTTAAACACTGATTTATGTTAATAATAATAAATTAATGTTAGGTTCAATAAGATATGAGTATCATCTAAAAAAATATTTTTTTAATTATATTATAAGTATTATAAAAGAGCGAGTGAGAATCAAGATTGATATAGCAATTGAGTTTATTGTGTGTCTTTTAACTTGTGGTTGAGTTTGTCACGTTTGTTCCATTTCATCTATCCATCTATCTGGATCTACTCTTCCCACAAAACATACGTAAAAAAGCTGACTTTTCAGAATTTTTGAGTTCTTTCCATTTATGTGAGTTTTATTTTTCAATTTTATGGTTGTCGTCTGAGATACTCCTATATTGTTTATGTTCTGTTTTTTGTGTTCTACTCTTTTTTTTTTGGAACTCTTCATTGTTTGCCCTGAAAAAGGTATAGTTGAATTTATATGTGAGTTTGAAAAATAGTGGATTATTCAATTTAAATGATAAAATAGTCGGATAATAAAATTGTACATAAAGAGAAGCTAAAGCAAATAAATTGAAATAAGAAATAATAAGTAAATGCAACCTATGTTGGCATGATTTGATTAATATCCTTGATAGAGATATGTCCGATGTGACTTGACAAGAACTTTGAGGTTAATAAACGAGTATTGATAATTTGATATTGCAAGAAAGACAAATGAGTAAGATGTATTCAAATTTCATTAATTACAATGTGAAGACATGTCTGCTTTTATAGATAAGAATCATCAAGATCTAATGGCTAGATCATATCCTATTAACTTATGTTAAATAACGTATCAAATGATATTTAAGAGTGAAAAGAGTAACACTCAGCGATGTCTCTAGAACGGTTACATAAAGACTAATATCTTTTGACGATATTGCTATATATGTTCGGGCTTGATCCGATCATAGTCCTGAGAAGTGAATTGTATTATCGGTTCCCGATATATATCAATGTTACTTATGTTTATTTTACGTATCACTGTTTAACACATTCACGTGCCTAAGAGCCCGTTTGGATGTGATTTTAAGTTGGTCAAACTAACTTTTAAATCAGTTTTTGACTTATTAGAGTGTTTGGCAATTATAAGAATAACTTAAGATAAGTCAAAAGTAACTTAAAATAAGTTAAAAGTTAAAAGTAGGTTGCCCCCTACTTATTTTTTTTAACTTATAAATCATTCTCCTTTGACCAAGTATATTACTTTTTTACCCTTAATTCTATTTTAATGTTAACAACTTTAAGGGTATTTCAGACATTTTGATTTTAAAAAAAAGTGACTTTCAACACTTTTTTGCCAAACACATCAATAAACACTTAACTATTTATTTTTAAAATGACTTTAAAGTAACTTTTTAAAAGTTACTTATTTTAAGTCAATCCAAACGGACTCTAATTTATATTTTTCATATATATATATAGTATCCACGTTCTTTTGATCAAACTCTTACTTTGTCCGGTGAATGTAAATAATGTGTTTTCTTTACTTAACGAATTTTAGATTCCTACTTTATTTCTGAATCGAATCTTTCAATAAAAGGTATTGAAACATCCCTTCTAATTAATGATTCTGACATAGATCATTCGTTCAAATCTTTTCGAAAACATGTGGTGGCATACAATGGGTTTTTCGTGTGGAAATTTAGTTTTTGAAGCATTATTATTCTGTCAAAATCTTCGATTTCCTTTTTTACTTTTTGTTTCCTTTTGAAGCATCATAAGATTTGACCGAGAAAATCTTGAGAGAATATCTTTTTTTAATCATTTTTAGGTATCTTCTCGCATATCATTTCATCTAAAGTGTATCTTTCTAGGTCATTTGATACGCCGATAAATATTTATTTTTCTTGCGCATTGTTTCATCAACTTTCTCTTTCAAAAATTTCTTCTTTCCTTCATCCTTCTCACATGTTTTTCATAACAAAAAGAGGAGTTTTGTTCCTTTAGTATAGACTTTCTTTTCTTCCACGATCATATCTTAGACTCATGTTTTGCTTCTTCCTCAACTTTTACCTTCTCTTCGTCTCTCTCTTTGTTATCATTTTTCTTGTTGATTTTTGAAGTTGCCGATAAGGATGAGGAAGAAGTCAAGGACGAAGTCGAGATATGGATTGGTGATAATTTTTCATCCATTTTTTTTACCTTAATAGCTTTGGAACTTAATATCACCTTTTGTTGTAGTATTTGTCTTGTCAAATTTTTGGCACACGTAAATTATCTAATAAGGGTGTATCCAAACTTTCTCTCATTTCGACAATTTTGTGGCTGCAAGTGTATCAAAATCTCTTAAACTTGAAAGATTTATCTTTCTCGGGACATAAGTGACATATTTTTGTACCTTGCTATCCTTTTTTAGTTTTCTTTATGTATATATAATGTATCTCAAAAATTTTGTGTACGTTTTTGAGATATTAATGAAAGGATATATTTGTTCATGTATTTATATAATTATATATATATATTTATTTATTTATTTATTTATTTTATATATTTATATTTTTTAAAAAGTTAACATTTTATAGACAAAATATATCAATGGTGTATTTCAGTAATAATTACATCAGGAGTTTAAAGTTAGTAAAACCAAATATATCCATCACCTATATTTCTCATAAAGTGTCTAAAAAGTGAGTAATATCATCCACCTTTCTGATGAGTACATAGTTACACCAAAAATAAAAGGTTATAAGGCAATTCAGTTTCAAGCTCTGGAAAGGGATGCTCTAGTTTACAAAACATCTATGGTTCCTTTCCTTTCATATTGTCCACCAGATGCAAGCAGGGACAATCTTCCATCTCTTCTTATGGCCTGACATGTTTCCTTCTCTATTCCATCCTGCTAGGGCTTCTGATGTATGCCTTGGCATGGACCAACTGATACCCCTCAAGTTAAAAAAACGCATGCCACAGTTTTAGTGTCACTCTACAGTATATGAAGAGATGGTTTGTTGTCTCTGTTTCTTTTTCACAAAGAAAAACCTCAAACATAATTCCCTTCCCCTTTTCATTAGATTGTCCTGAGTTAGTGCTGCTTGTCTGACTACCAACCAGGTGAAACAAGCCACCTTGTAAGGTATCTTAACCTTTCATATCATCTTCTAAGGCCATGATAAGAGCGTTGCAGTTGACCTATCCAGGTGTTTGTAAACTGATTTTACTGTGAATTTCTTATTTTTGGCTCTCAACCATTGTAGACTATCTTTATTTGTGTTAAGGTTACTGGTTTGCTCCAAAGAATTGAAGAAATCTGTGAGGTTACCTATTTCCCAATCATTCAACCTTCTTCTAAAAGAGAGGTTCCATCATTGGTTGTCCCTGACATCTGCTACTGTTGCCTCCTTCCGTTGGTTCAAATTGTAGATCACATGGTACAATTGTTTCAAGGGCTATTGACCAACCCACACATCATTCTAGAATGATGTCCTTTTTCTGTTTCCTATTTCAATCCTTGAATTTCTCTATATTTTAGGTCATTGGATCTTGATTGTTTTCCATAAACCTACCCCATAAGGGCTTGTAGATTTGGAAGCTATAACTTCTTTACACAAAATATGTTCTCCA
This sequence comes from Solanum appendiculatum, assembly GCA_018342035.1. Taxonomy (NCBI): domain Eukaryota; kingdom Viridiplantae; phylum Streptophyta; class Magnoliopsida; order Solanales; family Solanaceae; genus Solanum; species Solanum appendiculatum. The sequence goes on along the minus strand of JAGDQO010001535.1, from coordinate 733,404 downwards.
GAGACAAACCTCCATAGCCATTTCAACAGAAGACTTTAATTCTATACTCTGAGGTGCTTTATTCTCACTCCTCTTCTTTTTTGTTGTTGATGACAGCATTCAGTTTCAGCAGGTGATGCTTCTTTTCCCCTCTCTATTTCCTTGCTATAAAAAATTCCTCCTGATGGAGTCTAGCTTCTTTAAGACATACCATGGCAAAGGAAATAATGATATCGTGTAAGTTGGCATAGAATCAAGCACACTACTGATTAAAGTCAATCTTCCACCCAAAGATAGGTATTGGCTTCTCCAATTTACCAGCTTTTTTCACATTTTTCCACCACTGCATTCCATATATTCTTGGATTTACTTTTTGCTCCCAAAGGCATCCCTAGATAGGTAATAGGTAGTTCTCCCACTTTACCTCCTAGGATACCAGCCAGACTATTGATATCTGGAACTTCATTCTTTTCCCCTCTCTATTTCCTTGCTATAAAAAATTCCTCCTGATGGAGTCTAGCTTCTTTAAGACATACCCTGGCAAAGGAAATAATGATATCATGTAAGTTGGCATAGCATCAAGCACACTATTGATTAAAGTCAATCTTCCGCCCAAAGATAGGTATTGGCTTCTCCAATTTACCAGCTTTTTTCACATTTTTCCACCACTGCATTCCATATATTCTTAGATTTACTTTTTACTCCCAGAGGCATCCCTAGATAGTTAATAGGTAGTTCTCCCACTTTACCTCCTAGGATACCAGCCAGACTATTGATAACTGGAGCTTCATTCACTGGGTAGATAAAACTTTTCCCAGTTTATGTGGAATTTGAAAATAGCTTAGAACAAAATAAAAATGACCCTTAGACGCTTTAGTTGCTCTTTCTCTGCACCACAGAACACTAAAGTGTCATCTGCATAATGTAAGTGGGAGATATTTAAGCCTAGAATATCACTATCATTCGTCCAGAAACCTTTGATCTTATTGTTTAACTGTGTTGCTTTCAACATATCACTCAATCCTCCCATAGCAAGTATAAAAAGGAAAGGGGAAAGAGGATCTCCCTACCTTAATCCTCTTTTAGAGTGGAAGAAATCAGAAGGGATACCACTAATTAATATTGAAAATTTTATTGTACTCACACAGTATTTTAACCATTTTATCCACCTATTTCCAAAATCCATCCTCTCAAGTGTGTTCCAGAGAAAGTTCCAATTGAGATGATCAAAAGGCCTTTTCTATATCCAACTTACATTGGATCCCAATGACTTTGCTTAAGTTCCTCACATCCACACATTCATTGGCAATAAGAATGGCATGCATGATATGTCTATCCTTAATGAAAGCTAATTGATATTTATCCACCTACTTAGACATCAATTTCTTAAGTCTTTATGTTATGATCTTGGATATGATTTTATAGACACTGCCAATCAGACTAATGGACCTAAAATCCTTCAATTCTGATGCACCCATTTTTTTAGGGATCAAAGCTATGAAAGTAGCATTTAAGCTTTTTTCAAAGTAGTCTTGCCTATGAAAATTCTGAATGGCTGCTATTACATCTGTCTTCACCACCTCCCAACACAGTATGAAAAATGCCTTAGTAAAAATCATCTGGGCCAGGGCCTTGTCTCCTGCACAAGCAAATACACATTCTTTAATCTCATGTTCTCCAAATTGACTTTGCAACAATAAGGTATATTCCTCATTCAACATAGCTTGATCTCTCTGGTTGAACTGAGGTCTCCAGTTCTCATTCTCTCTATAAATGCTTTGGAAGAAACCTAAGATATCCTCCCTGATCACTGTTGGCTCAGATACAGTAGCCTTATTTATCAAAAGGCTATCAATATTGTTGTATCTTTTGCGATAATTTATTGTTTTGTGAAAAAACTTTGTGTTTTTATCCACCCCTTTCAACCATACAGCCCTGTATCTTTACCTCCATGCCGCTTTCTTCTTATTTGCCACCTCCCCCAATTATACTACTAGCACAATTCTCAGAAAAGACTCATCATCAGACAAGCATCTTTGATCCTGGATCACATCAAAATCAGAAAGTTGATTTTAAATATTTTGTTTTTGTAGACCTAGGTTGCCTTGAACAGTTCTACTCCATTCTTTCAATTTCACTTTGAGGGCTTTCAACTTGCAAACTAGAATGTAGTCTGGTCTTTCTATATAAGATTCAGATCCCACCGCCCCTTAACTCTTTCATTAAATTTCTCAGTTTGCAACCACCAATTTTTAAATTTAAAATAGGATAGTGACCTCTCCAGTTACCTCATTCTAGTAGCAGTGGATTATGATCAGAAGTGATTCTAGGCATAATAGTTTGCTTGATTTTCTTGAAGGATACTTCCCATTCTTTTGAGAATAGAAACTTATCCAGTCTTGCTGCTATGTCATGCCTGTCTCCTTTTCTCCATGTAAAGGTACCCCCTGTAAGTGGTGCATCTTCTAGTTCCATATCTTCAATGAAGTCTGAGAAATATCTGATGGCTTTAGTGGTTCTACTGCAGTTTTTTTCTCAGAAGGGAACCTTACGACATTAAAGTCTCCATCAATCACCCAATGACCATTGAATAGGATCCTTACTGCTCCCAACTCCCACCATACCTCTTCCCTTTCCTCTTTGTTGTTTGGGGCATAAACACCTGATAGGTGCCAACTAAAATCATGAGTTTTGCCCAGGAATCTAACAGTAATGCAATAAACCACTACCTCACAGACTTTTCCCTCCCGTATACTGCTATCCCATAGAATGATAATGCCTCCTTTAGGTTCTTTGGCTTCCAATTGTGCAAATTTTACCCTCATGTTGGCCCATAGCTCTTTGATTGTCTCCCTTATGTCACCTTTTTATTTTTGATTCCTAAAAAAAGTACACATCTGCTCTCCATTTATGTAACATGTTCTTGATCAACAACCTCTTCCCAGGATCATTGAGGCCTCTTACATTCCATGACACTATGTTAACCTTCACTGAGATTATTCATGAAACATCTCCCTCTGCTTCTTGTTCCAAAACTGATGAAATTGCTGCTTGGTTCCAGATTTTTATGCTCATTTGGAATCTTCTCTTTTGGGGTCCCGAGCACTATTGCACCTGGAGTCTCTTCTGGTGCTTGTCTTTTGCCGTTGATTTTCATGAATAGGCTCAAGGCCACCTCCTCACAGCCTTGAAAGTGGACTCCAAATTTCTTGCTCAATTTAATTATGTTTTGCTGGACCCAAAAGGGAATCGTCTTTTTAGTGTCCATTGTGCCTTCATCTTCCGTTGAATTGAGAGGTAGAATATCCTCTATTGTGTTGTCCCCCTCCTCGTTCTCTTCCAACTGTAAATACTCCCCTACATCTATCACCATATTTTCCTTGTTTTCTATATGGATGATAGACATCACATCATCATCAATTTGTTCTTCTATCACATCCAGATCATTGGATGCCTCTTTAAAGGTTTCTGTATTGAGAATTAATTCGGCCTATATCACCCTTGGTATTATTATGTTTGCTTCAATCTCAATTTGCAATGGGTCTGAGGTCATTTTTGCATTGGGCCCACTTGTTTTGAAAAGACTTCTGTTGAACTGGGCCAATGGGTCTGAGCCCAAATCTTACTTGGCCTTTTTTGAATTTTTAAAAGGATAGTCACATGTTTGGATTTGCTTTTCAGAAAGATTTGAGCAACCCACATGATTTCCTGTTTGTACAGCTGTTTGCAGCGCATGGATATGTGTTTCAAAGTCCAGCATTGTCCACTGGTTCGAAGAATTCCCCATAACAACAGGTCCGATAATCTCTTTCTCTTCTCCGGCATAGAATCTTACTGACTTCTCATTCCAAATTTGGATAATATACACTATTCCTTCAAATTCGATTTTCACTTCCTTTGGAATGCTATTTTCTCCACCCCTCACTAGAATTCTCGCCCATCTTAGATGATTTCGGAGTTCTGTCTCCTTCTCTATCCTTATCTATCCTTCACAAAATTCCCCTACCGCTTTAAAGACCTCGTCTGATCACAAGTGAAGAGGTGGCCCTACCGGTGATCTGATCCAGGTTTGTTTGATGGTTGCTTTAGATTAGATAGCACCTACAGTTGGTGTCCACCATTGGAGTTGCATGCTCTGTTTCTTCTACGACCAACTACCTCTAAGTACATGTTATGCAGCTTTCAAGGAGGCGAATTCAAAAAGGAAGCAATTTTTTCCCATGTCATAGATGTTCAGACCATGGGATTGGTTCCAGTTCGAATAAGCCCATCTACGAATCTCCGAAAGGGTCGGGATTTTAGACCCATTAGTTATAAACTGACCATAAAGGCTCCTGCTCAAAGCCTTACAGTGAGATAGCTTGGTGTCACCCTTAATATGGATTGTACCACTGTCTTATTTGGTGGTTGCAGCATCTATCCCTCTGGAGGTCCATTTACTTCTCTTGATTTTTTTAGCATACGAAATCTCCTTGTAAGTCAAAGTGGGAGTCTTGTTGGTTATTCTTGTGGCTTTGTAATTAATGAACCTCTCTATTTGTTAGCCAAATCTCACCAACCTACGTTGAATATTGTTTCTGGAATAATTAATACTGCTCTGTTTTTACCCTGTACGCTGATTATACTTACATATCTCCCCCTATTGTTGAAATTTCTTGCACAGAAAGTCAGCGTAGATAGTTCCTGTCGTTTCCATCTGCCAACAACATTGCCTTTGACCTTTGAAGCTTCTTTGAGAGTTCTGCACAACCATTCCATTGTGTTCTGACTAAAACTTGACTTGCTCATCCTGTTTCTTCCACGTTCAGTCCAGTCATATCAACTTTCTCCACGAGAGGAGCTTCACGAGATGTCAAAGGATTTGAATCCCAATGCAAAGTAGATTATGTTGTTTTCCATGATATGAGCCGAGGAAAGAGAAAGAAGGGGTTGATGGTTAACATGTAAGGTGTTAACTGAGGTACGGAAAGGAGAATTTTTAAGTGGCGAGGCTACCGGAAAGGGTGGTTCTACCCTCCTAGAAAGTAGGAGAGAGAACTATCTCGGTATTTGCTAGGAAGTAGGAGAGAGAACTATCTCGGTATTTGTGTCTCGGAGCATTTTTTTGTACCTTCAAGGACTTGTTTTTTTAAAGTGTTTTTTCCATGCATTTATATATTGTGCTCATATATTAGGTTTTTCTAATTTTTCATTCTTTGAATATATTTTTACATTTTGGACAATCCGACAAACCTTTTAATTTTTTTTGCATCTTTTAAGATTTACTAATAAGTAAGGTTTTTTTAAGTAACTTCTTAATTTTGATTTCTTTTGAACAATATTATCAAAATAATAAGTTCTAGTTTTATAGCTTTCAATCGATGATTAGCATCAAACAATTATACTTTCTGACTTAAGATTCAATATGTTTAAATGTCTTAATTGAAGAGAGGCTTTCAAAGATTATGGTGTTGGTATCTTAGTCATCCTATATTTAGAGGAAGTGGATCAAAGTTATACGTCTCTTACCCTATTATCGTTTCGGATGAGATGAATTTAGACTTAAGTTTTGTACCAAAATATAAAATATGAATTCATTAGTTATTTTACCTTCTTCTTTATAATTTTTTTTTTATCGTTGCGGTCTTTCATTAATGTACAATATTTATTTGATCAAATTATTCTATTGTTTTGATTGTCTTGCAATATTTTTTGCTTGAGCAAAATCTTTGAAATATTTGATCAACAAGTTTTTTGCTCAGATCTTGAGCAATTGGCTTTCTATTGAGAACTCTAACGTAACGATCCGATCTGTCGTTACTCAAGAGCATCTTGTGCGAAATTTCAAAATTCTGAAAATGCGATGTCAAATTTAAATTTTGGAGCACACGATGAAATTGACTTATTTTAAAATGGCTAGGCTAACATCAGTCTGGCATCTCCACTATAGTGCCTGCACGGCCGCAATAGCGGGCTGATGGAAAATCAGATCCTAGCCTACTTGGGTGCTAAGCAACCGGTGATGAATCTTGCCCATGAATTTTGACTCCACGATAGCAAAATATGATGAACGAGCACTGAAAACCCTTGCCCCGAGTGTTTTTGGAGGGTTTTTAGAGCAATCCTCATCTATTTTCTCCTTTCAAAAGTGGGAGAAAAAAAAAGACGACGCATTAATTAGGTTGCGGAATTTCGACATCCCGCTATAGCGAGACTCAAATTGTTATAGAGGCGCCGCCATAACGAAAAGCCTCCCGCTATGGCGGGCTGACGTCAATCTAGCCCAAAATTAAATTTAGGCCAAAATCATCGTGTGCTCAAAATTTGAAAATTCTTATGCCACACTTTCAGACTTTTGAGACTCCATACGAGATGTCCTTTAATAACGATGGATCAGATCGTTACATAAAAGAGGACATTTTAACCAATTAAATAATAATAGAAATATTTTTAGATCAACTTATTGACGCAAATGTATTTTAACTCTTTTCCTTATTCAATTTAAACAGTAACACATTACAATACAACATGTAACTTGTAAGAACCATCCAAATAAACTAGTACTAACAAAGAAATTGAATACATAATTTGACATGATAAAATTGTTTTGGGACCTAACCAAACATTTCCAACTTTCCCAAAAGGTTCACTTTTTATGAATGTTAAAACTCACGCAGTTCTATGCAAAGCTAACTTTGGAGAAAACACAGAAAGAACAATGTATGGAGTGAAGGGTATTGTGCTGGACGCTTCAATTCTGTTGGAATCCGGCAATGATGAAAATGGAAGTCCCTCTCTTAGACCTGATGCTGTTTATGTTCTTCGCAAGCTTCGATACTCCAACATCTTCAGTGTAAAAATATCAACTTTTTCTTGATTTTCTTGCCATTTTATTGTTTTCTTGTTGATTCTTGAAAAATTGTAGAATTCCCAAGAAAACCCAAGAATTGTTTGACAAATTAGTTGGGTTTATGAATGTTTCTGTATGCATTATGTTTATGTTAAGTCACATGCAATCTACTAATTAAGTCTCAATTTCAAATTAGTTGGGTTTGGTATATGGATCTTTTGGTATATGGATCTTTTGGTTTATGGGGTCATTGCATCAAAGAACTGTCTTTTAGGTTGTTCTTTGTCTGGGTTTGGAAATTGATTATGTTGTGTGCAGTGGCGAATCCAGGATTTTCACGTTTGGGATTTGAAATAGGAACCTCAAGGTGAATTTTGAACCCCCTAAACCACTAAGCTAACGTCTAGTCTTGTGTTCAGGGGATTCAATATTATATACTAAAAATAAAAAAAATATTCTTTAGATATACTGTGTGATTTTTTGCCGAGGGGTTAGGATGAACACCTTTGCCCCCTCCTAGATCTGCCCTTGGCTGTGTGGAACTCACATAGACATAGCTGTCTTCTATCTAGTCGTTTAACTTCTGAGAGCTTTCTTGATTAGCCATGTAATTGGCAGTTCTTACAATTGCTTGATGATAGTCATTGTTCAATCTAATTTTGCCAAATTGTTTCTTCTTTTTTGTTGTTCTCACTTGGGTAAAGATGATTCTTTAAGGAAATTTGCTGTATTGCTTAAATAATTGGATTTATGGGTTGTGAGAAATCTTTCTTCTCCTTTTAATTATTTGCGGTAGTGGAGGAATTGTTTGATTTTATGAATGAAATGATATAGCTTTCAATTTTTGTAGGGTATATCCTATGGACCTGATCTTTCTGCTCCTAAGGTGATGTCCTTTCTGCTTTTTTGTTTTGCATTTCTTTCGGCGTATCACGTTTATTGATATGGTTGTGTAAAGAAATGTTTTGCACTAGTATTCCTATTGTCTCAAAGTTTCCCTGCCTACCGAAGTAGTTTAAATGTCTTCATCAATACTTTTTATATCCATTTCCTTCTATTTCTTCATTTTTCTTCAATACTTGGTCCTTGGTTTGTTTTTTTATTTCTCAAGTCCCGAATTTATTCACCTTATGAGTGGCACTAGAGCAATGGTGTGGACTGATATTTTCAGAAAAAATGGAATCTCAAACAATTGCAACTGCTTGTTTTAGGTGCGCCTCCTCCAAGAAAACGCAAGACTATATTCCTACAATTGTTTTTTCTTCAGGCCATCAGCCATAGACAACTTTGTAAGTGAGGTTTCTTTGGAATGGGGCGACAATACTGGAAGTTATATGCATGTAGTTTCCAGTTACAAAGACGAGGAGATTTCCCAAATGATAAGTTCTGGCTGGCTGATCACTGTTCTACGTGAGTTCCAATGCATTGAACTTCTGTTCTTTTTTTTGTTTTGATAAGCCACCAATGCAATGATAACCTATAGAAAAAGGGAAAGAGAGAAATAAGAAGAAACCACGTGAAGTTTTCTGATTTAAATAGCTAAGATGTTTCAAATAGTTGTTGCTAAATAATTGATTGTCTTTAGTTTATAAACCGACCTATTTCCAAATGCATTTTACTCCATATCCCTAACATTTAGAAGGTTCTTTTAGAGGCTCAGATTGGATTTTCAATTTTATGCTCCACAAAAGGGTTCTAAAACTTGCACCCAAGGGTGTGGCCTAGTGGTCAATGAAGTGGTTGAGAACCATGAGGTCTCAGGTTCAATTCCCGGTGGAGACAGAAAACACTAGGGAATTCTTCCCATTTGTCCTAGTCTTGGTGGACAGAATTACCTGTTGCTGGTGGGAGGTGACAGGTATCCCGTGGAATTAGTTGAGGTGTGTGAAAGCTGGCCCAAACACCACGGCCATAAAAAAAAAGGGTTCTAAAACTCTAAAAGGCTGCACCTTTCTCAAAAACCTTGAATCACTTACATTACCATACTAATTTCTTTACTAACATATAACCTTCTTTGTATGATTGAGGTGTGGGTATGGTAATTATTCACAGAAGGTTTGATATCTGTAGTAACTGTGGGTGGAAAGTTTGTTGTAATTCTCTCACATATGTGCTTGCAAGCATCTCATCATCTGACCTATTTTTGCAGGATCTCCTGGAAAAGCATCAGGTATAAGCTCACAACTATATTGTCCCTCAGACAATAGTTTCGAACAGTACAAGGGATTTCTTTCTCATTCTCTAGGGAACTGCTTTGTTCTAGCTTGTGAATTGCTGTTATAATTCATATTGAAGAAATTTGTTGGCTTCCGTCAAGTGGCGAAATTGTTGTTTTCTTCTGAATCTTAAAATTTCACATTCACGTCAGATGTTGAATATAGTGCTGGAACTGAAAATCCAAGCAAGATTTTCATCAACAAGCTTGAAGAACTGCCTCTGACTATCTGCCATTTTAATAAAAAGGTGAGAAGAAATATTGTGTACTGGTGTGCATTTGGAATTCCTTAAGCTTCTTAAATAAGATTTGCTAGCAACTCCGTAATAACTCCACCATTGTGGCTTCTCTGAAACATTTGGTCATTCATTCCTTGCTGAAGCTACTATTAGTTCGTACCACATGATGTTTTCTCCAAGCCCAGCTTCAAGGCATCCTCTGGCTTTCAACATGACCTTTAGTTACTTTTATCTTAGTAAAGTAATAGTTTTATTAACATGGTGGGGGAGTTCCCACTATACAGGTGGTATACAAAAGTAGGGAGCTTACATAGGGTTGTGGACGTATGGTTGGTTCTATACAAATAGTCCCCAATCATCTATACTAACAGGAGCGTCATGTTATACAAAAATGGCTAGAAACAAAAGGCAGTTCCTCATTTGTACAAATTCAATTTTCACTCTCTGAGAAGCTCTTTTGTTACTTTCCTCCTCCAAAGTACTGACATGATAGTGAAAGGGGCTACATCCAATGCTCTGCATCTTCTTTCCTTCTTTCAAAAACCTAGCTGAACATCACATCCTTGATAATAGCCGACATTTCCCACTATTTTCCCAACCGAGTTAGCAACAAGTGATCGGCGTCTTCTTCCGAGCATTTGTAGTGTTACACACATGTATCACCAGCTAACATATGTTATTCTTCTTTTCCTCATACTTTTAGATGTACAAATCACTGATTGCAAAAGCCTTTTAAAATAAAGGTTACACTAGTAGTTGCGATCATCTGGGGAAAATTATTCCTCTTTTTTCTCTCGGCGTACGTTTAGCAACTCCTGCTAACGTGCATCAACCATGGTGAGAAGAGGGCGGGGAAGACCACGGAAAGATGGCAGTGAAGGTCCGACTGGTGTGCTAACACCAGCTGATAGCCATACAAAAGGGAAAGCCCAAATAGCCAGCACCCCTCGTACAGACTCAGGAATGAGTACTGGGTTGGGTGAACTTGCTTCAGGGGGTAATGACACAGGCAAATCGAACACAGAAATTGGATCAACGAGCTATGGTTCAAAGGATCCGACCAAGACTATTCAAGGGCTGATGAAGACGCAACCCATTGACCAACAATCGAGGGCAGCAAGACAACTTAATTTGGGCGTGGAGGTACAGGTAGAGGAGAAACGGGGTGAGGAGGAAAGAACCTGGTCTGAGCTCTTCAAACATAATCGCACGGCAAATGCTGGTATGTCATTATCCTTTATACCCCCTCAAGTTATTGAGGGGAAACAAATGGTGGTGCTGGATAACACTGAGATAGAACAGAAAATTATGGAATGGCAAAATGCTTTGGTGATTTACACTATCGGAGAGGCCCCTGCGTTCAGCTACATGACTAGCTATATCAATCGCTACTGGAACTCTGTTGCTAAGCCAGATTTATACCTTCATGATGATAGGTTTTACATTGCCAAGTTCCAAAATGAACGAGATAGGGATGAGATATTATTCTCCGGCCCATATACCCTCAATAGTCGTCCCCTGATACTAAAGACATGGAATAAGGAGTTTGATTTCAAACAGGAACTACCCCGCACCATGCCACTGTGGGTGAGGCTACCTAATTTGCCACTCTATTGTTGGGGACCTGAAACTCTTAGTAAAATAGCAAGCTGACTGGGTAACCCGCTATTTGCAGATGAGTGTACTGCAAAGCAAAAGAGAGTTACATATGCGAGGGTTCTGGTGGACATAAATGTGACTCCAGCCATTGCTTTACGGGATTGATGTTGTTGAACCAAATGGCAGGTCATTTAATCAGAAAGTTGAATATGACTGGAAACCTCTCTTCTGCCCAAAATGTGCTAAGTTTGGGCATGTGTGCAAAATGGAAGACACAAGAGATGGTCAACTCCAGAGAAAGAGAGGGCAAGAAGTGGGGGGACAATTTAGAGGAGGACGGAGGGAACCTGAGAAACAATGGGTATCTAAACCTGGCCCTGCGATACGTGTACCGACTGATAACCTGGTACATACACCCAAAGTGTACGATAAGAATGACACTGAACGACTGGAAGCAAATGTAGTAAAAGCTGTCAATAAGACACTTGGAGCTATGACTACCACTGATAAGAGGCCTGATGACAGAAGGGATTCAACGTTATCCTACTCAAAATTATTACAATGTGGCACACCACAGACTTGGATGCAAACTGGAAATATGCAGATGAAAAACTCCTTCTCACCACTGAATGAAGAAGATATAGGACAAGGGGAGATAGGAAGGCCTCCAGGAGGGAGGGACAAACAACTTAAACAATGAATTGGCTATTTTGGAATGTGAGGGGTTTAAACAAGCCCTTCCGACACAAGGAGTTGCAGACATATCTAGTAAAGCATAAATCACACTAGCGGGTATACTTGAGACAAGAGTTAAAGAAGATAAATCTGAGAAGATTATTACTAAAGTAGCTAAGGGATGGAATCATGCCCACAACTGTGCTAAGGCTGTAAATGGGAGGATATGGGTGCTTTGGAAAGATGCTGAAATAAATATTACCATTATGGAAATTCATGAACAGCTTATACACTTCCAGGTATGTGACAAAGGCTCAGATTTTACATGTATGATTACTGTAGTGTATGCAAAGAATACAATTGAGGAGAGGAACAATTTATGGGAAGAACTGCTAAGAATAGGGACCACTATTACAAGACCATGGTGCATCTGTGGAGACTTTAATGCCCCATTGTTCAGTACTGACAGAATAGGAGGACAGGCCGTGGCAGATTATGAAATAAAAGACTTCCAAAACATGGTGGAAACACTGAATCTTACAGACATGAAGGCTACTGGGAGGACACTTACCTGGTCAAATGGTCATGTGTGGAGCAAAATTGATAGGGCTTTATGTAATGAAGCTTGGGTGTTTCAACATGGTAACATGACAGCACAATTCAGGGAAAGTGGGTTCTCGGACCATGCACCTATTCATATTGAGGTTCAAGATGTTATTAGGGGCACTAGAAGACCATTTAGGTTTCTGAACATCCTTGCAGATCACAAATCCTTTCCCCAGACTTTAGGGATAATATGGAAGCAAAATGTACCAGGAAACACTATGTTTACGATCTGGAAGAAGCTTAAGATTTGTAAAGAACCACTCAAGGTACTAATGCAGAGGGAAATGGGCAGTATAGACAGGAAAGTATAGGAGGCTAGGAGTAAGTTGGAGTTCATACAATCACAGATATCACAAGTCCTGGGAACAAATATAGGGAATGATATAAAGACCATGGAGAAGCTAGCAATGACTAACCTACAGAGATGGTCTGAATTACAGGAAAAAGTTTATAGACAAAAGTCCAAGGCACATTGGCTGACAACTGGAGATGGAAATAACAAATATTTCTTTGCATGTATGAAAGCAAGGAGCAGTATAAACAATATATCTGTCCTAAGGAGCGTTGGGGGGAAACTACTACAAAAACATGTTGATATAGAAGAGGAAATATTGTTATTTTATAGAGGACTATTGGGATCTCAAGCTTCCTCACTACCTAGTATCGACATAAATGTTATGAGGAGGGGGAAGTGCTTAGATCTCCACCAACAAAGGGAGTTGTGTAGTGATGTTACACAGCTTGAGATTAAGCAAGCCTTGTTTGATATTGATGACAATAAGGCTCCTGGGGTCGATGGTTTCAATGCCTTATTCTTTAAAAAGGCATGGCATATTGTGAAAGAGGATGTGTGTAATGCTGTTCAGGAATTTTTTCAGCGGGGAATATTACTTAGAGCTGCAAACAACACAGTGGTAACCTTGGTCCCAAAAGTGCACCAGCCGGAGACTATAAGAGACTTCAGACCAATAGCTTGTTGCACTACTATCTACAAAATTATTTCAAAAATTATTTCTAATAGAATCAGGAAAGTGATTGATAGTATTGTAGGTGCAAACCAATCTGCTTTCATTCCTGGGAGGGTAATCTCTGATAATGTATTATTGAGCCATGAATTAGTGAAGAGCTACACCAGGAAACAAATATCTCCCCGATGCATGATCAAAGTTGATATCCAGAAAGCCTATGATTCCGTAGAATGGTGCTTCCTGGAACAGGTACTGAGGGAATTGGGATTCCCTAGTATGATGATTAAGTGGATTATGATATGTGTTACTACGGTAAGCTACAGCTTCCAGATCAATGGGATACTGACTGAAAGTATGAAGGCTAGAAGGGGCCTCAGGCAAGGGGACCCTGTGTCCCCCTACCTGTTTGTTTTATCAATGGAATATCTTACTAGATGTTTGAACACATTGAGAGATAATCCTGATTTTAACTATCATCCTAAATGTCAAAAGTTGGACATTACTCATCTTTGTTTTGCAGATGACTTATTGATGTTTACCAGGGGTGATCTACAGTCTGTGCAGCTGTTGCGAGATAAGTTTGACATGTTCTCTAATGCGTCTGGATTAAATGCCAACCTTAGCAAGAGTCAAATCTACTTTGGGGGTGTGGACAGGACAACTAAAGAGGACATATTGCAGACTATGGGGTATGCACCAGGAGAACTTCCTTTTAAATACTTAGGGGTGCCTCTGTCTAGTAAAAGACTATCAGTTGGATGGCTAGAGGGTTGACCTATGCAGGTAGACTCCAAATGATCAAGACTGTGCTCGTAGGAATACAAGCGTACTGGACCCAACTCTTCTTACTACCCCAAAAAGTTATTAAGCTTATCGAGGCAGTATGTAGGAGCTATCTGTGGTCGGGAGAAGCAAAGATCACTAGGAGGGCTTTGGTAGCATGGGATAAGGTCTGTATGCCTAAAGGAGCAGGTGGAATGAACATGATCAATCTAAGGGTGTGGAATCAAGCAGCCTTGTGCAAATTATTATGGGCATTGAGTCAAAGGAAGGATAAGTTGTGGATTACATGGGTGCATACATACTATATAAAACAGAATCACTGGCTATCTATGGAGACCCGAAGCAAGCCTCTTGGATGGTGAGGAAGATATTCAATATGCGGAAACACTGGCAAAAGTTGGAAGTACAGCCTAAAGTAATTAGGGAAGGAAGATTCCAGATTAGTATCGCCTACAAACAGCTAAGGGGTGAGCTTACAAACGTACCTTGGAGAGGACTAATATGCCACAATGTAACCTGTCCAAAGCATATATTTATCTTGTGGTTGAGCCTACATGGAAGGTTGAGAACAAAGGACATTTTACAACAGTGGGGCATGAATATTGCTGCCACATGTGCACTATGTGATGAATGTCCTGAAACTCTACAGCACTTATTATTTGAGTGTGCGTACTCTCATGGAATATGGACAGAGATATTAAGTTGGATGAAATGGAAGAGAAGTATCTTGAGTTGGGACATGGAGTGGATTTGGGCTTTGAAGGCTAGCAGACAAAATTCCCCCAAATGTGTACTGCTAAAGGCAGCTTTTGCAGCTGTAATATATGAATTGTGGGTGGAAAGAAACAACAGAGTTTTCAACAATAGGAGCACAGGAAAGGAGAAGTTGGTACATAGCATTAAAACTACCCTTTGTATTAGAGTTAGAGATAACAACAAACTCTTTGATTATATCTGCAGGCTGTAATATGCTTGCTAGTCTGAATGTCTCTTAGTGAGAAGGAGGTAGATAGGATTTAGATTAGATGAGCATTTAAAGGCATATGGTCTGGATTTGTATTTGCTTACTTGGTGATTAATAAAATGTGACAGTTAATTGCCAAAAAAAAGATGTACAAATCCCCCCTTGCAGCACATTTGTTATCGGCCAGGTGGGGTTTCATCCCTTCTTCCGAGTGCTGGGAAATTTACACCGACCGGTGCTTGAACATTGTATCTTCTCTCCTTAGTAGTTTGTGGAAGGATTTCATCAAGCTAGTTTCACATCCCCTTCCATTTCATTTCCAAGCATCCTGGTCACCATGTGATGTTTTGCTTGTAGAGTAATTCCATGAGATTCTGGAACTCTTAGATCTCCCAATCTTATAGGTTTCTCCTAAATCTCAAATTCCAAAAGTTCCACTATCTTGTGCCCTATGTACTTGAGTGATTGCAGTAACTTTCTGGCTCAATATTCTAAAGTTCATGAAAGGCATGACTGGGGGTGTTGTCACTGCACCAACTAGGTTAACAGAAAAGTTACAACTGATACTATTTCCATTCATGCTTTAAATGATGTTGCCATTGAATAATCCCCACCCAAAATATTTTTCTATAATCAGCATCCATAAGGCGACATGATGATGTCCATCCTCCACCTTCCCTCTTGGAGACTGTACTTAGCTACAATAGCTCTTCTTCCAAGAACCTGCACCTTGTTGCTGAATCTCTCTTTCTCTCCATTTACCTCTTGCTTCTTGGCATGTACTATTATGTCATTTACCAGACCAGTTTACCCACCATTTGTCAGAAAGTTGGTGCTAGTATTTGTTCATATAAAACCAGATTCTTCTACCATGATATACAAGTCATTCTTTTGCTTTCTGTCTCCAGTTTTCCCCAATATCTGCAGCTGTCAGTGCGTGAAATCTTACCTCCCTCTCCACTTCACTGTGGTCAATGAAGGTTATGCAGTGGTTTATTGGTATAGGAAGGACATCTAAGTTAAAGAGGGTATTTTGTTGCTGATTACTTTGGTGTCTTTTGATAGACAAGATTTGCTACACGTCGCTACCATTCATTACTTCTGTTATTCTCTTTTTTTCCATATGAATTGATTGCTCATGATCAGCTTAACCGCTGATCATTATGGCATCGAATCAATTACTTGAGGGGCTTTATAAAAATTTCATATTTTGTTGAGGCTTTTGATTCCATGGGATGATCCTGGTACATATTTCGTCATCTTGAGTAAAAAGAATGCAATAAAGAGGAAGTGTATATGTCCAGAAACGTGAAAGACGTGGAAGAGTTTAGTTTCTCAAAGATCTTCGAATACAGAGTTAGTTTCTTCTGTAGCTGAATGACTACTATCCCATCCAAAGAAAGCATAAAAAGCGAATCTTTAGTGAGAAATTGCAGCCCAATTAGATGTTGTTACTGATGTGTAAGAAACATATTTAGTGAACAGATTCCTCTTATTTATTTATTCACTGGCAACAGCTGGAACCTAGAGCCATTTTAATGCTGTCTAAACAATTCTTAACTCTTGAGTGTAGTTTTTTAATTGTTAAAAACTCTTTTAATTATAGTTAACTAATGAAGAATTTTTTTTGTATCCTTTAGAAATTGTTTGGGAGAGTAACGATTAATGTTCTTAAGGTTTCTTTATTTTATGCTATGGGGAAAGCAGGCAATGGGCAAGGAAGTCAAGGCGGTTGGTTACTTGATGAAGCCTTCTCGTGAAGAAGATTTTGCCAAGGTCAGTTCTGGTGGCAAAAGGAGTTGAGTACTTACTTATTTCGCATAAATGGTTGTCAGGCATCCAAACTTCTTGCATAATTTCAAATAATTGATGTTTTGTGTATGTCTTCTCCATGACCCGGCTTAAAATTTTTGAAGTAGGGTTTTTTCTGTTGGTTCAAATGATGGAATGTAACTAATGCTTTATGCTTGACTTGGGAACCTTTCATATTATGTTTTGAGACTTGACATATTTCTTATGTTTTGCAGAGAGGTGCATTCCCCATAAAACCTACACCAAACGGGTTAATTTTTGTGCCCCTTACCTACGAGCTCCCTATATCACGGCAGTTACAAGAAATAGACGGCGTTCTACATAAAGCAACTGATGACATCATTACTGTTGAAATGAGCAGCTCTTCAGATTTTGAAAACGAAGTTACTTATACAGAGGGCATGCAAGAGTTTCAAAGGTGACTTCCTGCTGTTAACTTATAATGGGTTAATAATATACTGCAGAATAGAAAAAGGGGTGATGATTCTTTAATCTTTACTATCTCTCCTTTAAGCGCCTTCAAACTTCTATCGCAACTACATGATAAGAAGGAAAAAACTTGCCCACACCCAGTGTTTTACATATCATGGTTAAGTGATTGAATGAGATGAGAATCTATATTACTTGGGCATGGTTTAGTGAGAGAAGTGTTCGAGGAAACAAATACCATGCTTCTATTTGTTTGGTGTAAACACCTGGTATGGGTAAATTCTTACCTGATAAGAATCTGAATTTGTCATTTCTTTCTGTGAATCGCCTTAGCACCCTTTAATTTGTCAACCTGAGAAAATAGGGTGTTCTAAAATTCATAGCTATATGCTAGACACTGGAAGTCTGTCCAACTAGGCTCATCCTCAAAACTTCTAAGCATGAAGTTGTTAGAGGTAATCCAAGAGAGACATACTGAGGACTGCTATGAGTCCCAAGAAACCCTATTGTTCCAGCTAGAACTGAAAATCCAAAAGCTAAATATCATTAATAACAGGATGTAGATGATAAGAAAGTTTTAGCTAGCTCTAACTATAAAGTTTTAGCTAGCTCTAACTATGTTTAGATCGGAGAGCTATCCCCTGTCAGTCGAAATAAGTTTGTATCTTTACCTTATGCTCTGTAAAGCTCATGATGGCTTGGAGCGATCAAAAAGATTTAGAGCCCGTTTGGATTGACTTAAAATAAGTAACTTTTTTACTTTAAAGTCATTTTAAAAATAAGTAGTTATGTGTTTTTGATGTGTTTGGCAAAAAAGTGTTGAAAGTCACTTTTTTTTATCAAAATGTCTGAAATACCCTTAAAGTTGTTAATATCATAAAAGAATTAAGGGTAAAAAAGTAATATACTTGGTCAAAGTAGAATGATTTATAAGTTAAAAAAAATAAGTAGGGGGCACCTTACTTTTAACTTTTAACTTATTTTAAGTTACTTTTGACATATTTTAAGTTATTCTTTAATTGCCAAACACTCTAATAAGTCAAAAACTGATTTAAAAGTTAGTTTGACCAACTTAAAATCCCATCCAAATGGGCTCTTAATGCTTTCATTCATTCTCTTATAGCCTCTCTGATAATGATAATTTGTTGATAGCAAAATGTGGATGCTGTTCATAAATCATAGATCGTTGTAATTTCTTGATGGAAATGACTTTCTTCAAGGAGCTGAATGAAATCTTTAATATTTTTGCATTATCTTTTTTTTTCTCTGATTGTTTTTGACATGTTTCTATCTATCTAACAGATGCATTGCACCACATTGTTTTCAGCTTGAACTGGTAATGAGTGTCAAATTGATTTCTGGAAACTTGGATGGAAGTTTCTGAAATGCATTTAGAACTTTCTGTTTGAGCTGTAACAAGTTCATGTCAGAGGAGTTGGTTTAAATCACTCTAAATCTCCTTTGGTTATTTTCTGTTCAGGTACATCGGATGCCATCCTGACTGTTGTGTGATTGACCCATTCACCAATATACATCCTGTTCTTGATCGGTTGAAAATGCAGCAGATTCTAGGTGGTTTGGAAAATCTTAACAGTAAAAGCTGCAGTAAAATCAGAGGTCCCCATTTTCTAAAGGTCCTTTTTCCTAAATGGTACCCATGTTATGCTTACATTGAAAAATCTACTGTGAAATCTTTGTGACTTCAGTCCCTAATCTTTTCCTTATTGATTCATAATTGCATCATCTGTTTCTTTAATTCTTCATTCAGCAGCCTACTTTTCTGAAGCTATGTTAAGCGAGGCCTTATTTTGGGGTGTCAGTTCCCACCAAGTATATGGCTACAATATATTTTGGGTGGGATCAAGTGCTATAGGCTTTCTCCAATCTGAGTTGATGGTGTCTTTAAGTGGGGATAACAATAGTGGATCAGCTTGGTTAGTCCAGGAGAGAGTTTTAGGCTTTTCCCACTTTATGAATGAGTAAGATAAGTCACTTTGTTGCTTTACAAGGGCCATCCAAGTTGAAATTTCTTGGTTGGGATGAAATTGTTTTTACTGGAATTTTTTGTCCAACCAATACAGTAGTTGATATGGTTATATAGAGCCTTACCTGAGAGTAAAACATGGCTGAAAAGAAGGAAAATATTATGCTACGACAAGTCATTTTAATTGAATTGTGTGCCACGGGTTTTTTGGTCTCATGACTCTCATTTGTTGCATATTCAACTATATAGTATTTAGATGCTTATGCATTGGTTTTGGGTTTTGTTGTTTGCTAATTATGAGCTCTCTTCAGTCTTCACAGTTAATGGGGACATCTTTCTGTCACCATTAGGCTGGAAGACTGTTTTCAAGAGTTCACCTGGTACCATTTTTGGTTAAAGTTAATCATTTTGTTCTGTTTTTATCACTGCTTAGCTCAGGTAGGTTAAATTTAAAGTTGAAAAATCTAATTAAACACAAATACTTCAAGATTTTATCTGTATCTTATATTGCTTTGAGATTAAGATCTTTGTATGTGTTTCTGAAATGAAGCTCCTTTTGCCTCACTATCTAATGATCTAAAACCAAACTGTGAACCCAAAAATTGGAAAATAAAACGGAGTTTTTGGCCAATATCATCCTTAAACTATACTCCAAACTTAGATTACATCCTTAAAATATCATTCTTAGCAAAAAACATCCTGTAAGTATTTAAAAGTTAACAACTTTCATCCTTCTACTAGAATTTGCCAGAAAACTAATAGATGCTACAAAAATCAAGTCACCCCTTCGTATTTATTATTTTGGGTACGCCAAAAATATTATCGTGCATTTTTTTGGCAATTGAGTCTAGCATTATGCAAAATCTTTTAATTTGACAGTTTCTTTTAATATTAAAAAAATTATCAGTTGAAATATGTTTCTTCTCAATTGAATTTGCTAGAAGCGGTGTTTGTTGGAGACTTCCACTTTCAATAATGGAGAATGAAATTCGAATGCGAGACATAATCAGAATTTTGATCGCATCAATATCAGATTACCCCAAAAAATATTTGATTTATCTACAATTTGGCTATGAAAAAGGTGAAGATAATTAAGTTCCAGCTTCTTTGTGGTGGTAAATAATAAGAAGAGCAGATCATGCTTCCTCAGACTTTCCTAATATTTTTTGTTACAACAAGTAATGGTGTCCACTATTTTTAATATTTTTTTCAGGAGCTTTTTATAGTAGATAATGAAATTATGCAGGAAAACTTTTATTGATAGTCACGTGAACTACACATATTTTTGTAGGATCTCTTAGTTTTTTTGACAATATCTATCTAACAGAAGGATGAAAATTGTTAACTTTTAAATACTTGAATGATGTTTTTTGCCAAAAAAAATATTTTAAGGATGTAATTTAAGTTTGGGGTATAGTTTAAGGATGTTTTTAGCCAAAAACTCAATAAAACGCTACAACACTTCAGTTCATGGTAGTTCACTACTCAATCATTTATCATATAAATCTGTAGGTATGTGAACATTAGTTTTCTCTACTCGCTAGATGTTTGATTTAACATGCATTTCTTCGTGCAGGTTGTCGATTTTCGTGAGCCCAAGTTGGAAGACAAGCTAGTCGATGCAAAACTGTCACTTCCGAACATTGTAAAACCCCAAGTTGCTTGTGGAGTTGCTGATGCTCACAGCATGGTAATGCTGAATTCTCAATAGTACTCTTTGTCCCTCTCTCTCCCTCTGTACATTTATATATTGAACTGGTATATGGATTCCTCCTTTTGATGTTATTAAATTTTTTTAATCCTGTATAGACTATCTTTGCTTCAGCTCTAAGCTTTGCCTTTATATCTTCCTTTTTCTTTTTTTTCATTTGTCCTGTGCATTGTCGATTGATTTTGCAACTTTCTTTTTGATAAGTGATTTTTCTTGTATGGCAAGTCTTACGTAGAACTTTTAATGGACAGGCCATTGTCTTTAAGGCAGACAGCTACAAAGACCTCAATGTCCCTCTTCCAGCTATTGTGCAGGTAAACAAGGGGCTATATGTAATGAACATTATTTTTTTTAATCAGCCTCTTGAATGGTAGCACTGGTTTAACTTGAACATTCTAAGTTGGTGCATTTGTGAAAGTGTTGCGTATTTTCTCATGCATATGTAAGATGCTTTCCTTATATGCAATTGGCAATGGGTAGGCACTTGATTGTGTCAGATACTGATCAAATTTGCGAGATGTCTCGGAAGCACGAATATTGTGCAAACGGCAATTGTCATCTAAATAAATTATTTCCTTCTAACATAAGCTTTCTCCTCCAAGTTAAATATGAAGACAAGTGTAACTGCAGGAATATGTGGATCATTCATCCACTATGTTCAAGTTTTACGTTGTTGGGAAGAAGATTTTCTTCGCAATTAAGAAGTCTACACCTAATGCAGATACCTTGATAAAGTTAGCTGAAGAAAAAGAGTTGAAGCCATTACTTTTTGATAGGTATTTTACCACCTCAAATTCCTGTCTGCTATATGCACTTTCTATGCCTCTTAAGAACACCTATTTTTGCAGTTTAAAATCTCTACCTGTTGACAAGCAAAAAAGCCAAAATGAAGATAATACACGGATTGATCATGAGCTAGTCACTGATGCTGCAAATTGGCTGAGAAGGGTGCTTGACCTTACTATTTTTGGCTTTGATGTTGTGGTAAGTACTTTCATATTCCTCACCCCTTACAACCTCTATATTCTAGCTGATTAGCTTTTTGTCTTCATTTTTTCTGGTAAATTAAAGAGAAACAAATTGGATCAGCTTTAGGAGAATAAGATGTCCTTCATCAATAGCTGTTAAAAAGATATGCTCAAAATACGTTGTTTCCGTCCATGCTATAAACCCACATCCCACTGAAATGCTTTAACTTATAGTAAGACTGAATCATCTAATGCCCTCGCGAGAGCTGTGTGGTGAGGCATCAAATAGGACAGGTTCACTCAGTGATTGTGGACAAGCACATATGTATGATTCTTCCCTATCCTTTTGTCAAAGTTCCAAGTATTGACAATCTCTAGTTAGAGAAAGATCTCTCAATACCAAAATAAATTATTCCTCGACTTCCTTATGTAGTGCTTTCATTCTTCTTTCTGTCCACAACGAAGAGAGGACCTTGTGCTAGTCAGTTCAGCAATGTAATTGTAAAACAAATGAACATTAAAAACAGACTCAACTCTTATCAGCAAACCTCTCCTTCGGACCTTTGCCTATGGTGCCTCTTCTTTGATGTTCTATAGTTGCATATTAGCTTTTGTGCTATCGGGATAATTGATTTCTAACCGAAAGGTAAAAAGGAGAACCATAACAAGGTTTTAAATAATATTTGCCAGGGCCAAAAACAATCATATCCATGGTTTCACTCTAAACTAAAAATTCTCAAATCTCAGCTTCTTCTATATCCTTGTTGCTAAGCTGATAATATAGTTAAAGGGAATAGGACTCGAGCAGCATACGTTGTGATAATGACTTTTGAATTGAATCTCAGATCCAGGAAAGCACCGGTGATCATGTCATTGTTGATGTAAATTACCTCCCATCGTTTAAGGAAGTTCCTGATGAGGTTGCAATACCGACATTTTGGGAAGCCATAAAGGAGAAGCTGACCGGAAAACAAAGCACAGAAGCAACAATATTGTTGTAATATTCACCTATATTCATCTTAGTAGCAGGACTAACTAATAAAAAGGTTATATTTAACAGATACTGACTACCCTTTTCTCTTTTATGCTATTTGTGGTATCAACTGTAACTTATTCTGTAAATTCGAAATCCAATTTCATTCTGTTCAGCTTTAGTTATAGCTTTGAACATTAACTATCTGCAGTTTTATGAGGTTTCAATCATGTTTCTATAATTTGAAATATCAGGAAGTTGATTCCCTTATCTCTCCTCCATCTATTGGATTTAGGGTGTGTTCGGTATGACGGAAAATGTTTTCTACGAAAATAAGTGAGTTCCGTACTTATTTTCTTGAGTTCGGTAGGTAAGCAAAATATATTATCCTAAAAGCATCTATATCTACATATATATATAATAAAGCTAGATATAAACAAGGTCATGTGACACCTCTCTATGGCCTCCATTTCTATTTATCTTTTTTCTCATTATATTTTTAATGTAGTTATTATTTATATATAATTAATGTTTTGTTGTAAATATATTATATTAATGTGGTAATCCATCACTTCAAGGTGTAATTTCATCATTATGTGTAATAATACTCATACCTTCACCACCTTCTCATTTATCTTCCACACCCCTTGATCTTCCCCACATTATCAAGAATTAATATCATGTTTATTGCTATCTCTTTGTAGGCCTCTTTGTAACAATATAAATAGAGGTCTTGAGGATTGTGTTATACACTTGACGATTTGGGGAACCCTTGAATATACTTGGAAGAATAAGAAAACTCTTTCTTGTTTCTCTACATTTTTTGTCTATTTTCTCACTTACTCTTTTTAGTTTTGTTTTATTACATATTTTCATTCTTGAAAAGTTACATCTAATTGTATTTACCTTCACAAAAATAAATATATTGATACTTGTATACCTATCTGAAGAATCTCAAATTTGATTGGAGAAGTATTACTTTTGATATATTTTGTCTTCTTTATATATTCCATTCATAATATTTATTTTTAGATTAATTTCATTCCAATATTCATTGATCTCTTTCATATATAATAATAAAATATTGAGGCTTGATGTATATCACATTCGTTCTAAGGAATAAAATTCTTCAAATAAATCAAAAATACCATGTAGTGACACAAAGGACAGTTCAGTTGTTATGCATTTTAGCTTTAGTATAGTATAAATCAAAAATATCATGTAGTGACACAAAGGAAAGTTCAGCTGTCATGCATTTTTTGCTTTAGTATAGTATATAATTATAGAAGTAATTTAAATTTTGTTATATAGTTTTTCCTCATCATATGGTATAAGATGTCTGTTTTAAAAAATCTCTCTTGTGATAGCCTTTTTGTTCTTGCGAATACAATTCACTCACATATAATCGGAATGGTAGTCCTACAAATTAACGCATTGAACATTTCAATCAAGTTTAATATTTTAATGAATGAAAACTCTCAATTGAATTCTTAAAAAATAGATGATATGATCAAAAAAAATATAAAAAAAAAATGCTTGAAATATCTACCTATAGATTTTTAACGTTTGCTTGCAAATAATTTCCTTAATGCAATATAGTAAATTTTCACTAAAAGGCTAAAAACGCTCGAGAAAATTAATTATCAGAAATAAAAAAAAATATCCAAAAAAAAAAAACAAATCAACACAAATATATCACTCACATTTAAACTAGCTAAATATCTTCAAGAATCATAATTTGATATATAATTCAATTGAGAGAAAAAAGAAGAAGCAGAATTTCATGCATACGAGTGTACTTAGTTCATGGTATTTAAGTATTGATTATGAGGATTGTTAGAATAGTTATATTTTGTAAGACTTAAATGCCTTTTCATTGCTCCATACTCATTAAGATATGCAATGTTTCTATCATCTTTGGAAGGAAAAAAATTAAGCGTTAATAAAGCATATATATTTTGCCTGTTAGTCTTTTCAATAAACTCTCAAATAGATTGAGCATGTTATTTTCATTTTAGTATTACTTTGTACATTTATGAGTCTTGAAAACTTAAAAGACTTCATAACTTAATTAAAGAATTTGAATACCATTATATTTATACCTACTCACCAAATGAATATCAACATTTCACAAAACATTTTCATTTAGTCTGTTTATGTCATGAATCCAGAATATAAGATTGGTGAGTATAAGTAGAAAAACAGATGGAAGTTGTTTTTTGTGTTTATATTCTTTTTTTGGATGATACAATGAGGTGTATTTTTTGAGAAATTTTCGATATCATTTTTTGATTCAATTATTTCTTGAGTAACAAAGACTAATTAAATAAACAGGTAAATTGGTGAAGAAATATATAGCCAAAGATCTGCCAACAAGCTATTTTTATACATATTTTTTCATATTTGCTTAAAACAGAATATAGATAATGTTTTTATGTAATTTTTGATTTAGTACTTGAAAACTTAAGTTTTGAAAAAGACTTTTATGTATGTTATGATTTCTTCTGTTTAGATTATACATTTGAAAGGAATATTGAAAATAAAATTGATTCTAATAAAAATATACTTTTTGATGATTTTAATATTTGAGTATTAAAAAAAATAGATCATGAATTTGGTGGGCATTTGACAATATATAATTAGAAATTAAATATTTTTCACTTTACTAAAAGATTTTAAAACTAGAGTTGTGTTTTGTTATATTGTTCACAAACGAGATAAAATAGCATTTTATTTGAAAGTCTAAACATGGAAGTAGTTGATAAGTTTTTCAAATTTAAATTTCAACTTCAAGTTTAATTTGAAATTTCCATAGTCAAAATTAATTTTCAAATAAAGTAAAAATTATTTCAGAAAGAAGACGGGTGCTGCACGAAGCACGGATAAGTTCACTAGTTTGTATATAATTTAGACAAAATACTATGAGAGGTGGAGCCAGGTGGGTTGAGAGCTATGGGGGTTGGGGGTGAAGATTAGGTGTGTTGGAGTGTGGGGAAGACACGATCTAGTAGAGCTTGTTTTTCCTACTACTTTCATTAGGGGGTTCATTTTTTCCATTTTTAAGGAGCTTGTCTTTTTAGAGAAAATGTTTTCCAAAATATTTGACCAACCGATCATGAAAAAATTGGAAAACATTTACCGAAAACACCCTTAAAGGAAAACAAAAGAGTATATTTCATAAGTGTTATTTTAGTCACAACAGATTTTTGATTCCTAAAAGACTACACTTAGTCCTATTTTCATGGTGTGTAAGCATAGCTCATACATAATTGGGGTTTGAAGTATAGTGATGTGTGTAGGGTAGCCATGAGGGATGAGGGTTTAAAATCTCCCTAGAAATAAAATGTTAGGGCATCCTTTTTGGTCCAACAAGTCTGGCTGGATAGAGTTATTATGCTAGAATAAGTTAATAAGTATTCCTAGCATAGTCGAGGTGCGTGTAAACTGATCTTGATCCATTACAAATAAAATATTTGTATTAGGATTTGTGACTTCCTAATATTATTCATGCCAAAGGGGAGGTTGGGAAGGTTGAAGGACGAGATTATAATCTTGGGATTAATTAGGAGTAAGATTACAATTTAGAGAGTAGTTTTTATTTTATTTTATTTTTCACTCAGTGTTCGGTACCCATATTGGAGCCTGATTAAATTCGGATTCGTGCTAGAAAGTGCCACATTGAAGGGTAAAACGCTCCCTAATAAAGGGGATTTGAACCTGAGACGTCTGATTAAGGATGAAGAAGTATTTGTCACTCCACCACAATCTTAATTGGTTTGGGAGTAGCTTATCCCATGTTTTGTAGGCAATTTCATGATTATTTATATCATAATATTATGGTAGGCTGAAAATTGAATAGACCACAAAATTAGGGGTGGACATAGTACTCTATATATATTTGGATATTATGATTTTTTGGTATATATTTTAAACATATTGTATATTATTATAATACTGACAAATTTATAAACTAGACTATATATCGATTGAAATGTATTTTGTGTAATTGATTAACGCAGAGAATTGCTTGTACTTTCTTTTGAATATTTCTACATGTTTAAGGTGTCCATATGATATAATTGAGACAATTCTTAAAAATTCTATTATATGTAAGTCGAAGTCAAACAAACTATTATTTTTAAAAATTTTGTATTACAAAAAATCAAAATCTAGCTTAAAAATATCGAATCATATTAAATTAATTTATTATAATAATAATATAATATTTCTATAAAACAAAAATAAAAAATTATCGAACCAAAATTTTCATTACTGTATCATCCCTACACAGTTTTGGAGAATTATTAGTTTGGTATGTGTTGGAACTTTGGTCTACACCAAGAAATGACTTGATTAGTGTCTCAATAATTGTGTTCATTTGAAAATAAATAAAAATTGAAATAATATATAAACGTGCTCTTTAATTTAGTTTTAGCTGATATTTATGTTCTTTAACTTTAGCTGTGCATAAATAAGTATTTAAACTTGCACATGTGTCCTACATGACGTTCTACGTAGTATATCACATTCTACGTATGTTATGCTACATAGGGCACGTGTGTATACTTGTTCAATTTTTTACAAATTTAAATATATATTAACATAATCCAAAATTGAGAAATATAAACATCAACTAAATCCAAATTAAGGTATATTATCATCACCAACCCATTCCCTACCACTGTCTAAACAAATAGATTATTTAGTATTTATTGGGAAATAAAATTGCAGCCTAATGAAAATGTCGGTAAACTCTTTTTCTTTTCGCATTTGTCATTTTAGAATATATTTTTTTAGGAAATCATTACATTTTAGAGTTATTTTTATAAATAATTATAGTTTGGATCATAATTATAAATAGTAATTATAATTTGTCTAATTACAATTAATAACAACAGATTTAGAGAAGAGAGAGGTGAGTAAGACGGAGAAGAGAGACGAACAGATTGTATCTTATCTCAATTAAAATTGAGATATACAGATCATGTATACACAAATACATAGCCTCCTTTCTCTCTCTTCTAAATTTCGCTCTCCTTTCACTCCTAAATTTGCATACAGTTACATAAATACACATATAAACTTTGAAATTGAAACATAGATATACAAATACACATTATATCACCACCACATCATTGCATGCCAGGCACTTAGGAGTAGACTTGCTAATGTTCGGCCATAGCGACTAGTGGAAAGAGAAGTTGTTGGAGACCTATAAACACAATATTTTTTTTATAATAGTTATATTTTTTTTTTACCGATAGATAGATGGATACAATATGATAATAGTTGTATCATCATTTTTAGTACACATATACAATTTTAATTTTCTTTTCCTAATACATAAATACTATTGGATGTATCAATTAAAGAAGATATAGTTTGATTATAGGTGTATCAGTTTTATTTTTTATCACAAACACAAAATTTCTAATACATAAATAGAATTGGTTGTATCAATCTAAGAAGAGGATAATTTCAAACATTGAACAACAAATCAAGAATTTAGAATGAATTTTTTTGATATATCGACGTTAATTCAATACATAAATAAATCAATAATCAGCAGTTACTTAAAAAATATTGAAGACCAAAAATAACAGATGTAGATAAAAATAATTCAAGTAAAATATTAACGGAGTTTTGTATTAATATAAAAAACAGAAAGAGTGAAGAAGAAAGATTCATACATTAAATTATGGAGAAGAGAGAGATATGGGGCGAGAAGGGTAACATGAAAGGGAAGAGGTAAACAAGAGAGGAGAGTACAATTCACATCTAGTTATAAAATGTAATAATATTTAACAATAACAACAAAATAATATAAAACGCAATTAATTATGCTTCAAATTTTTTCTATTCAAGGCCCTAATTAATTTCAATTATTTTTATTTTATTTGAATTTATGAAATGGGAGTTCTGTTTGATTATACTTTTTATAATATGTGGATTTCTATTTGTATTTGAATTTATTACTCTTTCAAAATTGAGTTTGAAAATAAATTATAACTTGTTCCTGAATGTGAAAACACAACTTCAAATAAATTTGAACTTTTCATGGACAAACACTGTTTTTCAAATAAAGTAAAATTTATTTTTGAAAAAAATGTGAATCATAATTTTATAGTCAAACGGGTAACTTAGAAGTGAAAGAAAATGAGTTACCTCACAAGTAATTTTTCGTCTATTCCGTACCAACAAAAAGAAGATGTAGTTGCTACAACAATTTCCCTTTGTCCTTTGAATTTTTAGGTAATACAAATCTTACCATTGAAAAATAGTAGAAAGCTATCAAATATTTTTTCTGTTCACTTTTATTTGTCCAATTTCTTTTTTTACACTATTAGTATATTAAGAGAATCTTTTTAAATTTTTTTTTATCCTCAACAGTAAATTCTTATTTTTCAAATGGTTTTTAAGACTTATTATTAAATATCAATTAATATAAATATTTTACCGTTTTGTTTCTTTTTCATAATTGTACTTATCTTCAATTTGAATTAAAAGTAAATAGTCAAAACTTGAATTGAAGATAAATATCTTTTTAGTTCTTTATCATTATCTCACTTATTTGTAATTTGAATTTGAGTTGAGAAACAATTTTTTTTATGAATATATTTTCTTACTTCTTTATCATTATCCAACAAAAATTGAAGATGATGTTATAAATTCATTGAATTAGTTGATTGTCCATTTATTCAATACATGAACTATTTATATTCATTTATGTATATATTTTTAGGTCATATGAATATTTTGAATAAGATTGTATTCATTAATTTGGATATTTAACATAGTGATTTTTGGAATGATTTCTCAATCTATAAATAGGATTGTCATTCACTATTGTAAAAAACTTGAAAATGATTGAATAAGATGATCTCTACATTTTACCATCCATATCTCTTGTGTATATTTCTTATAGTATATTGCTTATAATTTAAAATAGATGAATATTTTTTTTAATTCTTTATCATTATTCCACTTACCTACAATTTGAATTTGAGTTGAAACATAATTTTTTTATTGATAAATCCATACTTTTTTTTTACTATTCAAAACTGAATTACATTTTCATTTTTTGATGGGAAATTTATATAAATATGTAATATTAAGAAAATATTTACTATTTATACTAATAGCATTTTCTTTTTCACTGGATACTTATAATACATTTATAATACAATTTAATATATATTACATAAAATAATTTATGAAACACATATAATATAAATTTTATTGATGGATAATATATTTATCACACACTTTAATGCACTTCTAATACATTGTGTTAATTTCTCACCAAGCAAGCATAATATATTTTAAAACACTTATAATACATTTGTATTGTATGCATAATTCACTTTTAATACATAGTGCATATTTATCATAATATTGCTAGGTATTGTTATAAGTGCTAATAAATAAAAAATATCACTAAAATCAGTAATTATTTATTAAAAGGTACCCACCCAAATAATTTTTTCTTCTTTAAGTGAGTAGTACCCGTGCATAGCACATGTCCAATATATTATTAGTTTAATTAAATACTTAGTAAACATCAAGGGTGCGTACTCACTCTCCAAAAAATATTACATCATACGTAGTAAACATCAAGGGTGCGTACTCCGCTACAAAAAAAAATGCTCTATTTGTAGCAATTTATTTGTGGGAGTTTTAAAAACCTCAGCTATTAATTTATTTTGTGACGTTTATTTTAACCCCTACTAAATAAATTCTTTTGTGAAAATTTTATTGAAAAGGTTTGAAAATCACCGTAATTTCATATTATTTGTGGCAATTATTAACCCCCATAAATTTAAAAATTTGTTAATTTTAGAAATAATATCTTTTTTATATATCTTCTATTTTTGATATATCATTTTATAATTTATAACAAATAGCAATGAAATTTAACTCATATAACATATATACACACAAAAATACAAGTCGTTATCTTTCTTCATTTTAATTTTTTTTCACCCTCTTTCTTCATTTTAATAGAATGGTAAATTTATGACCCTACACATTTCTATCTAGTATATTAAATGTATTGAGTTACTATCAAAATATTCTCTTTCTACTTTGTCTATTCAACTTCTTTTAATGTTTTATTTTATATATTATTACTTTATATTAATTTTTAACAATTAACTTTATTTTGAAAATTTAATCTAAATATTTAATTAACTAAAACAATTTTAACCTAAGTCTAATCAAAATCCTAATAAAAGGCTTATCTTTTCCCCTCAAAATTAAAAATTGTTAAGGACTAAATTAATTGCCCCCAAACAAATTTAAAATAAAATCAAATACAAATTCCCCCCTTCCCACCACAAAATAAACTTTCAAATCTCTCCCCCACTTTCCACTTCCACTGTTTCACGACAATAACTCAACCATGCTCTGTCTCTTCTTGTTTGCTTTTTACTTATTTTATTCTTTTGCTCAATTTAAATATTTTTTTGTTTTCATGATGTTTTTTAATTGTCTTTTTCTTGTAGGTTTTTCAAAAGTGGAATTCTCAAAGCAATAAGTTTGTATAACATACTTATTGGTTCGTAATATTTTTGTGGATATAAAGGTAATTCTCTGTCACAAGAACTTTAGAATTCACTCAAGAATTTGAGATTTATATATATTGTTTTATTTGTAAACAAATATGTATTTTGTAAGTTGTTATGCTTAATGTAGCCATACTATTATAAATTTTAGGATATTTCTTTTTAGTTTTCGCCACATCATAAAGAAAATTATATCTGGCCTTTAATTGATTGTAGATAAGCCTCAATTTTATTTTTATTTAGATAAGAACGATGACTAGTGTTTTATAAAATTTTGTATCAATTTGATTCTTATTGACACCTATTAAGTTTGTTTTGCTCATCTGTGAATTGAGTTCCAATTGTCAGTTTCGTGTTATTTTTTCTTTCTATTACCGTATGTTTATTTCCCATCAAAATAAAGTAACCTTAGACAATAATATTGTGCAGATTATTGCTCTATAAAATATTAGTGCCTCTATCCTTGTAAATATTTTAATATCTATATAATCTTACATGCATTAAGGGAGGAGAAAATACAACTATTTCATACTACAAACTTAAATGGGTAACAAGACAAGGTTGAAATAAACCACATCATTTTACTTCTTTTTGGATGAGAGCTTAAAGATATTTGCATTGTCTTTGAATTGATGAGTATGACTTCACTAATAGGTTATTAAGGCCAAAGATTCACATGAATTTATATTTTAGATGAATTAAATTTTAAATTTTCTTCATGTATCAAGGTGTACAGGGATATGTATGTATCAATATTTGTTTATCTATTTACGTATAAATTTTTATGATTTCAGGCTTTCAGCCTAGTGATGATGAAGATCGAGCTTACTTCACCTTGAAAAAAAGATAGGATAATACCAACTCAAGTCACAAAATAAATGCATAGAATTTCTTTTTAACATTGATTTGATATAAGTTGTAATGTTCAAGTTTCTATACATGAGTTTTTATTACAGATTTGTATAATGAAATATGATTTATATAAAGTATTTAGAAAGTATTTATATGTATTATTATAAATGCTTGATGTAATTTTTTTAAATTGAAATGTTGCAATTTGTGGCGGTCACAAACCTTTGCAAATTAGATTTTGTGAATATTTATATCATATCGTGGCAATTTTAAACACACACAAATATAATTTTTAAAATATTAAAATAATATGATGGAGGTTATAAACCTTCACAAATTGACTTAAAAAACCTCCACAAATTACAATGTACTTTTGTGGCGGTCGTCATGGAGGTTTCTTAAAACCGCCACAAATATGCTCGTGGCAAAGGTAATTGTAGAGTTTTTAAAAATCGCCACAATTCTTATTGCGAGGGTCAAAAACTGAGCATTTTTTTGTAGTACTCTCCAAAAATTATTACATCATACTACTATGGCAACATCTAAAAAATTATATTTTATGTTCATCATTGTCTCTTACAATTACATGCACTTTAAATGTTGGGTATCTAAACACATCTTAAGTTGATGTGTATATCGTGCAAATGTAAATTATTAGATGTTGTAGCTCAAAAATACCTCAGGCATGAAAACTACACGATTGAGAACATTGGAAAAGACATAATGAAACATATCTTGAATTGATCAGAAAGAAATTAACAGTGTTATAATTAATTAGCTACCTCTTTTTATGTATGGTTGACTCTTCTTGATCTTGCGGTCATGGGCTAAGGAAGAGGGGGTTCATTATGTCACTTAGTTACCTCAATTAAATTTTGTTCATTTTATATACCCGTTTCGATGTTTCATTTCGACACTTTTTACTGATATGGCAAAGTGAGTGTGATATACTCATTAATGGCGCGTGAAAGAATTATATTTAGCTATTTTTTATTTTATTTTTCTCTTCTTCTCCATCTCAAGCCACCACATTCTACCATTTTTCCAAGCTTAAACTCCGTTGAATTTTTTGATTCAAATATGTTTTTAAGCAATAGAAAGATAGTGCAGTTGAGCTTTGTTGATAATTTATTAATGTTTTGCAAATGAGATTTAAAATCAGTGAAGTGTCTGTCAGTGCTTTATGGTGTTCTCCAAGTCTTCAGGCCTAGTTGCAAATATAGATAAGAGTAGTGTCTATTTTGGTGAAGTTAAGCAACAACTACAAGGGGAGGTATCGGTGGAATTGCAAATTGTAAAAGGGGAGCTTTCTTTTAGATATCTTGAAGTACCTTTTGACTACTAAAAGGATATCCATAGTTCTATGCAAAAAACTTTTGGATAAGATGTTTGGTACTAAATTCTTATCATATGCAAGTAGAGCTCAACTCATCAAGAGTGTACGGTATGTTTGCCCTTCCCAAAAAATCATTCAAACAGTGAAGGTTATGTGTAGAAGATTTTTATGGACTGGTGATATTGAGACCTCAAGGGTGAAGGTTATCACATTGACCTCCCTTAGAGTTTATAATATTACGTTTACCTCCCTTATTTTAATTTATTTGTAACAATTCTTTTAATTTATTTATTATTAATGTAAAATTTTATAAATTGATTGGTTTATTCTTATAATTTTTCTTTTCAGTTAATTTTTTTTGTAAGTATCTTTTATGGGATAAAAAGGGTAAAGGATGGATATGTATATCAATTTATATAACAAACTAAGATTTTAAAAAACTTAAACCATGAATTATAGTTTTTTTTAATAAAACAACTTTTATATTATTTAATTCTTAGCTAAAACATTTCTAAGAATGCATACACATTGAGAGAGAATCTTTAGAAGGTCGAATTTTTCAATTTGAGCAATTAGTCAGAGTAAAAGTTATCGCCATCTTGGTATTTTTAGGATTTGACTCTCCTCCATTACTCTTTTCCTCTATTTCGTCAAGTATACATTTAGATAAGAGATGCATCCTATTTAATTTTTAAAGGTCAGATTATATTATACTAACAAGTATTATATAACCATAGTTATGAAGGTTTGGAAAAAGTTCTCTCCAAATTTATAATAAGAATAATTTATTATTCTCAATTTTTGGTATCCATATATATTAATATCATTAATTTTATTTTTGATATTTTTATAAATTATGGAACATGAACTTAACAACGCTTTTGATTAGCCTATAGACAGTAGTCTTACAAAATGTTTTCCCTTTAAATTAATGTTTTCTTTTATTTAAAAAAAAAGAACATTTTTTTGTAGATATTTTCACATTTGTAATTCTATTGCATTTTCTATTTTCCATTCTTATTATATGATACTATCGACAGTAGCAATTCTTCCTTTTTTTTATTTTTATTTCTCCACATAATATTTCAAAAATAAATTTACTAGCATAGAAAGTGATTAAAAAATGTGCAATATTAATATTTGAATATAAAAATATAAAATGAAATCAATGGATTCTAAGATTTGTAGGGAATGTCTTTTCTTACCAAAGTTAAGAAATTATTTGTTCAAAACTTATTCATTGAATTATGATTATGGTATTGGTTAATATGATAAAATCTTGAACTTTAAAATTTAAATAAGATATATGTTTCTCATCTAGATGTGTATTTAACTAGAGGAAAAGAGTAATGGAGGGGAGCCAAATCCGTATTTTTATATTCATAATAATAAGATTAAGAAAATAATTATTAATAAAAAAAATAAGAGAGGTAAGCATAATATTATAAACTAAAATGAAAGTTAGTATTACAAAACTAAAGTTGAAGGGTGGTTTATGCAATTATCTCTTTTATGTTTTGGGTTATAATGATTTTTTTTAAAAATAGTTTAACTTGAATGACTTTCTAATAGAAAATACGTAAGTTGAGTGACTTTATTGATACAAAAATAAATTGAACGACTTTTTCATATAATTTCACGTACTTTTTAACTTTGAGATATTTACTCCAAAGAGTAAAGGGAGTCAATGATATGGTCCATCAAATTCCAAATAAGTGCATTGAGTACTTGTCTACTGATACTTGCTTTAAGCCCAGAAATTCTCTTCCATTGTTTTCTGTATGAAGAACAAACAAATATTTTTCCTCTAAACCCTAGAAGATTTTGATCTATTATGGCTATGGAAGAATCGGCAATTGCCGTAGATTTACTCACCGATTCATCAGCTACATCTCCACCGTCTGATCACACCGACTCTTGTTATTCACCGTCTGATCTCCCTTCCCCCACCAGACTTAACGCGTTGGCGCCGGCATTCGTTCCGCGAAGCTCATCGTCGTCGGCGTCGACTTCTCCTACGCCGTCTTTGACATATTTGAATCAGGCCGGTTTTCATCCGGTTCGGAACCATTATGTATATGCTCCTCAGTTACCGGTTCAGTATCCATCATCGTTTTATGGCGGCGGTGCACAAGAGGTTGGTAGTGGTGCAGCTGATTTAGATCATGGTAGTAGTAAACGTGGAGGGTTAACTGATGAAGCTGCTCAAAAGATTGTTAATCAAGTAAGAAGAAAATTTTATGTATCTCTTACTCTGATTCTTACTCTTGATGCTTAATCTCTAGTTTTGGAGAGAACTGGATTTGTTCTAAAAGATGAATTATTGAGTATTGGAATGTAGTCGCCTAGATGGAGTGGAGTGGAGTGGTAGTAGTAGTAGTTCTTGCTGGATTACTGTTTATGTTTTTTGTGTGTTGATAACCATGGTTTCTGATCAGCTTTCCACACTTAGACTAATTTCACTTGATACTTGCCACCGCCCATGAGCAACAGATGAGATGAGAAGAAATCACATAGTACTTTTGTCTCCGTTGGAATTTGAACTTGAGACTTCAGGGTTCTTATTTTACTTCATTGATCACTAGGCCACACCCTTGGGTGTCCTGTATTATTGTTTATGTTACGTTTGTCTCTTTAGAGTTTTGGTTCTATGCAAATTGTAGATTGAAATTTGGGTGTGTGTTGAAGTTGCATATATAGTGTGGGTTTTATGTATGATTTATTAGAAGTGTGCATTACTGATTTATTTCTTCATAATTCTGTTGAGCTTATAGTACTAACTGTAAGTAGATAACAAACTGATTCTGCAATTTACATTCTTAACTTACTGAACTCTTTTGAAGCTCCGAGATAGTGCTGCTAGATTTTAGAAAAGTTTCTAAATGTTTGTGAAATTGTATAAGAGTAAGACACAATGTGCTATTTCTTTCTGTATTATACTAATTCCGATGTGTTTCCATTGTCTGTAGGTGGAGTTCTATTTCAGTGATTTAAATTTGGCAACAACTGATCATTTAATAAAGCATATGCTCAAGGATCAGGAAGGTTATGGTAAGTTGTCCTTTAGCCAGTGTTTTGGACGGTGAAAGGCGACAAGGACCAAGGCAACAAAAGGCGACAAGCGTCAAGGCAAGGCAAGCGGCGCAAGTGCGGCGCCAATTAATATAAAAAAATTAAAATATTTAATTGCATATATAAATAATCAAAATCTCAATAGCAATAATAAATTAGCAAGTATTTCAATAAACTAAAAATAGATAGTACATACTAAAAGTCTAGAACTTAAATGAGAAAAAAACAGAACAAAAGTCAAAACAGTGAGAAAAAAATAGAGGTAAAAGTATCTTTGAAGTCTGAAGAAGGAGAAGGAAAAAGAAACAGAGGAAGAAGAAAAGAAGAAATATGTATTGGTTGGACTTTGGAGTCGTCGGAAAAGTCTGGCTGGTTGCCGGAGAAGTCTAGTTGAGTCGACTGGTTGGAGTCGCAATCTAAGAGTGCAACTGTCCAAATTTGGAAAGAGAACCCTAAAATTACCTAAACTTTTAAAACCCTAAATTGGTCGCCTTCTTTTTAAGAAAATACAAAAGGCGACACCTTTGTCGCCTCTTGCCTTTGTTGCCATGACGTCGCCTTCTGAAGATCGCCTCGCCCCAAAGCGAATAGGCGATGAAGGGTTGCCTCGCCTCTCACCATTGGTGACGAGGCGATCGCCTTTCACAACACTGCCTTTAGCCTTGACTTTGTGTGATAAAGGGTGGGGTGGGGTGGGTGGGTGGGTGGGGTGAGGTCCGTAGCTTTTGTGCTTCGAGTCTCTCCTTGCTAATTTTTGTTTTTATAGATATTTGAAGTATTTGTTTCTGATGAGATCTTTTTTAAGACAACCTGGACTTCTTTTCTTTGCTATAGTACCAATATCTGTGGTTGCATTGTTCAAGAAGATTAAAGCTCTTATACGTAGCCATGCACAGCTTGCTCAAGTTCTGCGGAGCTCTACAAAGCTTGTGAGTTTTTCCTTTTTCACCTTCCACCCCTTTCCCACCCAATATAAATGTCGCTGCCTATGTTAAGTATTTTTCTTTTGCAAATCACATGCTTCCACCATGTAAGTTCCAGCGATAATTTCTCTGAGACACGTATGCTCTTCGTTAATTTACTCTTTTTAATGTATTTCTTTATTTGTTTTTTGTCCTCCTAGGTAGTTAGTGAAGATGGAATAAAGGTTAAACGCAAAATTCCTTTGACCGAAACCGACTTGGAAGAGTTGCAAGTAGGCCTCTTTTTGTTTCTAGCTGTGTTGATTATCAACAACGAAAGTTCGATGGAACATTTATTTCCACCTAGTAGTTGATATCAGATTTTATCAGTATTTTGTTCTTCTGATTCCTGTTTGTCATTTTTAGTCTCGAATAGTGATTGCTGAAAATTTGCCCGAGGATCACTGCCATCAGAATCTCATGAAGATTTTCTCAGCAGTTGGAAGGTAGAATACTTTTTATGATCTATATGTTCAGAAGATATGCTTAACATAAAATATCATCAGCCTTTCTAAGAACTCTTGCTTACTGCATCAGCGTTAAAATGATACGCACCTGCTTACCTCAGTCTTCCAATAGTGGGACATCTTCAGGATCTAGAACAACAAAGTCAGATAGTATGCTTCACAGCAACAAGGTAGGCATCAGATGGTGTGATTTACTTGCTGATAGTGCGATATTGTAGTTTATGCATCCGTGTGAAATCTTGAACTCGATGCCTTTGCTCAACTACAGCCAGAATTAACTTAAGAAATGGTTAATGTCATGTTCGAGTTGTTTATATTCTGTTTTTGGGAAATAAAGCTTGACTTTACTATCAATGCTAGTATATACAAAGAACAATGGCTGGAATAAATTGGTACTGCTACATAGTTCTGTAGTCTTGCATATAAAATAACAAAGGGTCTATATTTGTACTTGATATAAAGGTATTCCTTTTCTAGAATCTGATTTGAATATCTGTATGCAGTTACACACATTTGTGGAATACGAAACGGTTGAATTGGCCGAGAGGGCGGTAAGTTAATATAATGTTGTTTCTAGTAACATTTTCTATATCTCCGTCTCTGGCATCCTATATTTTCTTTTGCGATCTTATGTTACAGGTTGTAGAATTAAATGATGATAACTGGAGAAATGCTCTGAAAGTCCGGTTACTTCTTAGAAGATCAGTGAGTCTTGAACAGTCTTTCCCTTTTCTTACATCATTTAAGGAGCATATTATTCTGTTTGTCATTTAGTGAAAGAAGAATGTGCATTCAGAACTGATGATTAATGTTACTGACATAATTTAGATACTCAAGACTACATTGTTCTGAGTGCTTCTGATCCAGTTTCCGAGATTCAT
The DNA here is from genome assembly GCA_018342035.1 of Solanum appendiculatum. NCBI lineage: Eukaryota > Viridiplantae > Streptophyta > Magnoliopsida > Solanales > Solanaceae > Solanum > Solanum appendiculatum. Next base: position 694,536 of record JAGDQO010001535.1, on the reverse strand, counting down.
TTTTCAATTATGCATCTAAATAACTCCAAGGGATTGATTGTTCTGAGGCATTGGAAGGAATAGAAATAGATCGACAAGGAAACAATGAAATTTTAAGTCAAATTTTATTATGTTATTCATTGTTTCCAATCCATCCCTTGCCTTTCCATTCAGAAGCAGTCATTGCTGAAGAATCTCTTGCTGTGATGCCTTGGTGAAAGGGAGATGGTTGGATACTGGAATCTCCCTTGGCAGTAGTAGGAATAGCTTTTGGGCTTTACCTTTTACCAGATCCAGTGGATCTTACCCAATTTTTTCACTTACTAAAAGAAATAGTTTCTTGACTAATGTTCCAGTTGTGAGATAAGTTCAAATTAAGCCTTTTTGCCATAAATAAATGTTGCTGGATGTATTTGATTTTCATTTTTTATTACTATCATGTATGTAAGGATTTTGGTTAAACTCACAGGAAAAATCTGGTCAAGCTCAAGGGAAAAAAGCTGGTCATGAAAGTGAACACAACTTCAAGGGGGATGATGGTTCTGCATTAGAGGTTAACGAGAAGCTTAATGAAGAGCCACGCCACCATATTGATGCTAAATCCAATGAGCTTGCAGTAAGTGAATCTCCTTTTATTCCTGGAACATGGTGACGTATCCAGATAGTATGTAGTAACTGCACCACATAATCCTGCTGACTGGTTTTCAACAAGATTTATACTGTAGTCGATGTCCTCATTTTTATTTTACATCTACAGGAGGAGCATGGCAGTGATGGGCAGAGGCGTGGTCGTGGTCAGGGTCGGGGTAAGGGACAGGGTCAGAGACGTGGACGTCCCCAGTCCCATCAAAATAATCGTGGAGGTCATTCCGGAGCTCCTATATCAAACATGAATCGTGGAAGCAATGTGCGAAAAGCTCTCTCAAATATCAATCATGTTGGTTTAGGGCATCCAGATCTTGAGCAGTCAGCAGCAGCCAAGCAATCTTCTGTACCTCGCATGCCAGATGGCACTAAGGGATTCTCCATGGGTCGAGGCAAACCGATGGCTATTATAACTATGTGATAACCTTCCCTGAAATTGGCATGGATGAGGGGACAAGTCTTGTTCACGTGATGAATACGCTATCAATCCAGTGAAGCTGGTACTATATGGTTGATGTGGCCGTTTAAGTCGTATAGGTTCATATCTATTTTGTGTTTTTTACTTAATCAAATGAACCTTGTAAGAAAGCTGCACCAGAGATCTTTGGATGTAAAAATGCAAACAATACAGGATTAACAGAAAGCTTATATAGAAATAGTTGAGAATACTGTGTGTCGTGGTGGTGATCGGGTGGTGGGCGGGGGGGGGAGGGGGCGTGTTGTACACTAGCTAATCAGGCAAAATAGAGTTTGTCCAGCATACCAAAAGACCCACTAGGTAAAAGTCTCAAACACTACTTGAAATAATGAGGCAAAGGATACTGCAAGAAACAATTGAAGGGATAATCAACCCTTTATGTTTGAGTTCAATGTCGTTTTGTATGTGAGATAAGGATTATAATTTCTGGGTAAAATTTGAGATGTACTTTCATGTTTGGTTTGAGGAATTAGCTAATTTCAGAATTATTTTATTTCACTATTCATACTAAAATAGTGAGTACTATTTCATAATCCATATAGAAAGTGGAGTGGTAGGGGTGTAAATGGTAGGTTCAGATGGTTATTTTATAAAATTTACACCATATCATTTTTTCAGTTATTTTGTTTCATATAACCAAAATTAGACTTTTTGAAACCGTTTTATTGTCTCGATTTTTATTCAGCATTGATATGGTTTGGTTATTTTTTATATTATATATATTTATAAATAATATGCATATTGGAATCCGCTACCATGTATACTTAATACTTGTGTATGACTTTGGGTCTCATTTGTTTGAACTTAATAAAGGTCATCATAATGGTTTAGACCTTAGACCATTTTTATTGGTGGCCCCCATTTTCTTTAAAGTTTTTACATTTTCCTTTCTTTTGAGTTCTTCTTCTTCTTTAGCAATTCATTGTCACCATTGATTATTTCTTCACTTCATCCCCACGGAAAGCCTTTTTTAAAAAACTTTGAAAGAGGAACTCTAAAAAGAAAGGAGCGGAGAAGATGATGACTTCCATTGAAAAGTTAATAATTTCTCAACTTAAAGTTTATGATTGGCGAAATGGTCTAATGGATCCCTATACTTGTATGCGTTTGTATTCTGGACCCTTCTACTTAATCATTCGTGAACTGAACCCCTGAACCCAGCGAAACACAATATTTTAAACACTTTTTTTTGACTTGACATCCTATGTGACAACTAATACCAAAGAGCGTGTAATACACACCTATGAGGAGCGTGAGACCCTTGGAAAAGGGTCTAAAAGTCACATTAGGGCTTTATAAAGCCATCATCTTCATTTGCATCTAACACCATTGTTGGACAAAATTTGAGGTTTTTCTGACCTCTTTTTCGATCTAATCCCCCTAAATTTCTTCTCTATTTTTGCTTGTCATTATATTGCTTTCTTTATCATGCATTTTTTCAATTATTTTTTGCTTCAATATTTTTGGCTGATCTCGTTGTATTCTTCTTCATCACCATGAAAATTCATTTTTGTTAGATTCCTATAATCTAATCGAAATCTTGAAACACGCCATTGAAGGCATAAGACTACTACAAAAACATCTTACACTAACATTAGGCGCGAAACAAAACAAAATCCTCAAAATTTTTCAACAAAACCAATGTAATGGACTAAAACCCCAAAACCAAACAAAAACACAAATAAAAGATGAAATCCAAACTAAACAACAAATAAATTCGAAAATAAATTGAAAAACTAACATAAGAAAAGCTGAAAATCAAACAAAAACAACAAAAAAAAACTCTAATAATTTCCAACGTGCACAGTCCACTCTAGCGGGTGAACTTGTCTTCTTCGATTTGGACGAAGGAAACACAGACAGAGATGGAGTCATCGTATAAGTCATCAAGGACAACTTTTAATCCTAAACCAAACCCAACCTCACTTCATTGCCTTTTTCTCCTCCTCCCTACCTTCTCCGACCAAATCGCCTATGTTCTCACCGTCTCCGACAAGCTTCAACCAGCAGCTCCAACTCCAAGCAAGAGCCAACAACAACAACAAAAATCCCAAACCAACCCCACCAATAAACCTTGACCTTCACAACGCCGCCAGCCCTGAGCTCCTGGGGGGATTGTGAACAACCAGAAACAACTAGACCACCCAACAGATCTCCACTCTTCCCTAACGCCACCAGTCACCACCAAAACCCCAACCCAATAGAATTCAAAATCAACTCCGAGCTTTGGCGAGATAGTTGTCACGCCCCGAGCGAATACCCTAGGCGTGGCCGGCACTCGGAAACTATTGCTGGTCCCAAGCGAACCACTATGGCCTGGTCACTCGGTCAATCAGCGGAAAACTCATTATAAGCAAGAAAACATACTTTAGTGGGCAACTCAATCAATCGGCGTGAGATATAGCTTTTAAAAAAATGTAACTCATGATATAACTCAAATCACAAACTCCATATTATAAAAGATAATTTTAAAAGAATAAACTCTGACAGGAACATCAACTCGACTCCGACTCTATCTATCACTGTCTATGAAACCTCTAGTCCAATCATAAGAAGGTGTCGAGACAAGCCCCGCGACTACCTCAAAATAAAATACTCAACTAAAAGCGATTCAATAAATATGATACCTCTGAAAGCAAGGAGGTCTCATCACTATCTTGGAAAGGAAGATCTTCAACGAAGCGCCTGTTGAGGATCTCTAACACATGTATCTGCATCATGAACGATGCAGCGTTGAAGACGTCAGTACATGGAATGTATGGTATGTAAAATAGCTGAAAGGGAACAAGCTCAAGGATACTCAACATGATGCCACTCAACTCAGAATAAAACATGCAAGTTTATAAATAACAATACTTTTCAAATCGACTCAATCACATGCAATTTCAATCAATTCAAATCATTTATTATTTTTAGGGAGTTTCTCTGACCGACAACCATCACCTATGAGCTAGTGATGATACAACGCTTTGCACTGCCATTGCCGTAGCCATCCAATACCTTGCCGGGGTAAGGGACGATCAACCATCATTGGATCCACAATCAACAAGTCCTCTTTTGGGACAATAAGGAAACATCCGAATTAATGGTGCGATCCTATCCTACGCTGGCTACGTAGTTCATGGGGCTGGAGTTATTTACACTCTTACCCAAATCGGTGCTCAATACTACTCCCCAAATCAATTCATTTTACTCATATCTATCAAGTAACACATTTCGAATCATTTCATCAAGTCTCAATGGACCTATCAAAACTCAATCTCATCTCAACTCATCATATTCTTTCGTTTACAAATCATATGCTTTCAAACCACTCACATATCATTAAAACTCTTTTCTCAAAACCATCATTTATGCTCAAAACTCATACTCATTTAGACTCAATAGAATATGCTTCAAATCAGTTAAAAATCATACTTTGTTCAATGCATGAAAACCATCAATCCCAATTCAAAAGTAAAGCGTAGTAAAACCATGATCATTAACTCAATTAGGGTTCATGGGAATGTAGTCATGAATGACAATCTCAGAAAGTAAAAGTGTAGAAACAACAACAATCTCAATGCATAATTCAATAGAACTCAAAGAACAAGGAATCAACTCAAATTCGGGATTCAAGGAATTAGGGCTCAATTCAAGTTATACTAAAAAATCGATAGAATCTAGATATAGGGCGCGTGGACGAACTCAATCTAACGCTGTGGTTAGCCTTACATACCTGGAACGATGATTATCTAAGCGGAACTCAAAGGTCTCAATGAAAGCTCTTGAACCCCTAGCTCTTCTCCTCTTCAATCTTGCTCTCAATAATTCTAAGTGTTAATGAGAGAAAAAGCATGTTGGGTACTGATAAGGGACTAATTTTAGTCCCAAAACGTCTGGGTTTTAATTATAAAAGCATGGGAAAAGACGAAAACACCCCTCTTTAAAACTGCCGAATTGACCTACGGGACCACCTACGGTTCGTGGTTCGACCTACGGACCGTAGGTACCATCCGTAGGTCTTGAGTCCTCAAAAATTGAATTTCGGAGCCATTTTGACGACTTAACAGAACCACCGACGAGACCTACCTACGGCTCGTCATTCAAACGACGGACCGCAGGTTGGGTTAGCAACTTTGATATGACAGTATCTGGTAAAATGTCCATAACTTTTTACTTCGAGCTCGAAAAAAGGCAAACTTGATGGAGTTGGAAAGAGGAGTCAAAGACCTATAATTTGATAGGTAATGGGCCACCTAAATCATTATGTACTGGGAGATATGATCGTTTGAAATTGACCTAAGTAGATTCTTATGTCAAAACTTAATCGATAATGACGCTTTCAACTCAACTTTGTGCTAGGGGGTTCTTGTGACCTTAAGTCACATCCAAATCCATTCGAACACCAAAGAAATGAGCTTTAATCATATGATCAATTTAAGAATCACTCGGTACGATTTTACATGCAAACAAAGAATGGTTCGAGCCTTATCTTAGAAATTTTCGGGGTGTTACAATAGTGAACAACCAGAAATCATGCCGACATTTTGTTCTTCAATGAAAAGAGTAGAAGAGGTTGGGAAAGGAAAAGTGTAAGGAAGATGAGCGATAGAAATGAAATGAGATTGTGGGATAGGGATAGTGGTGGCAAAGACAAATAAAATTTGGAAAGAGAGGTGTAGCTACATTAATTATTACTATTAAATATAACAAAAGAAAAGAATGACATGGCATAGCTATATATACACGTGTCATTTTAAAATTATTTTTAAATTATGTGTCAGGCGTTTGTGAGACACACACATTTGAATAGTAAAAAATGTGTTTAAAATATTGTGTTTCGATAGGTTGAGGGGTTCAGTTGACAAAGGGCTAAGTAGAAGGATTCAAAATACAAACTCATTCAAGTACAAGAGTCCACCAAACCATTTGGCCGATTGATTTTTTTCTCAAACTCACCGAAGGATCCACCGGAGAAGATCACAAAAATAATCATGAGAAAGATAATGGCTTATATTGAAAATCCTATGACATTTATGCAAAGGATAAATGATTACTCTATCAAAACTCCATCGAAGAAAATGATTACTCTATCGTTGTCTTCTCTATTCTCGCTGAAGCACCACCTACAGTCACCATAATGTCATTTTTGTCTCAAGCCATCAGTAACATATTTGATTATTCATTACACAAAGTATACTAATGAAATGCTTGATTTTCATTCATAATTATCAAGATTTTTAAAGAATTTTACAAATCTGAAAGTACTTATGAATTCTTTCACCGGCAATAATGATGTTGCCCACACGGCCTAACACCGTCACCAACATCTTTATACTTCATAATTGTCTTATTTTTCCCTGTTTTTTCTTCGAATTTCTTTTCCCCCCTTCAATTTATGAATAGTGAAGAAAGAAGAAGAAATGTGTTTTTAAAGAGGGAGATAATATGTACGATGAACGAGGAAGAATGTTCGGAGAATAAATTATTGTTTTGCAAAAGTCTAAGAAAATATTAAAGAAAAAAGATTAAATTTTTTGAAAATAATACTATTTATGTATCAAAGGCATATATAATATCCGGGGCGGACCTATGTTAGGTCAAGAGGGTTCATATGAACCCACTTCGTAGATATTTTATAAATTACACGATATATATAGGTATATTTGATTTGTTTTCTGAAGTATACTCGTATATATAAAAATTTGATCCCATTTAAACAAACGATAGTCCTTGGTCCAATGGTTTAGTGGGTTCATTTTTTTAAGAGGGACTTGAATTCAAAACCAATCAACAGCACACAAAACTAACCTTTTGTTCTATGTAGAGTAAAAAGCTTTTTCTATGTACAATAGCAGTACATTATTTTACTTTTTCCCAACATATATAGAATAATTTAGGAAGCTTCTTCAATATATATGATTGTAATATATATATATATATAGATAAAAATAATTTTCAATTTTCAAACCCTTCATTGCTTTTTGGTTGAACCTATTTCTTGTGTTTGACCTCATTATTTTGATTAAATTATATATTTAAATTATTTATTTAAATAAAATAAAATATTAATTGAATAATAATTATATATTAATTAAATTTAATTAATTAAATTTAGTTTATTAGTTTTCTGTGAATTTTCTTTTTCATATATTGAATCCGCATGATCAAAATTTTAGATTTGCCACTGTATAATATCATTCCACACAAAAATTGAGATTATTTTTGGAAGTGGATATTATGACTTTGAACAAGATTAAATTAATATATACCACATTAAAAATATGATAGTCAACAACTATGTATCATAGTTTGATAAGTAGGTCACGGCCAAAAAAAGTTGAAATGTACAGGATAAAGGCAATAATAATGAACAATTAACATGTATTATTGTGATTGAAAACATCACTAATGAGAAAAGGACATTCAAACATGCTAAAATGAAAACACAAAACTCTCCAAAGGATAGTTTTCCAAGTTTGTTTCTAGTTCTTTTTTTTTGGTCGCCTCATTTCATTTACTGAATTCTATAATTCAAAAAGTTGAAATGTACAGGATAAAGGCAATAATAATGAACAATTAACATGTATTATTGTGATTGAAAACATCACTAATGAGAAAAGGACATTCAAACATGCTAAAATGAAAACACAAAACTCTCCAAAGGATAGTTTTCCAAGTTTGTTGCTAGTTCTTTTTTTTTTTTGTTCGCCTCATTTCATTCACTGAATTCTATAATTCATTTCTCCTTTATGTATACTTGATTGTGTTGAACGATCAAATAATCATACTTTACCAAATATATTAAAGTAGCTTTGTCAAATTATTATTTTTTATATTCAAGAGTTGGTTAACTGTTCATTGTTATTCTCCCATCGATTTCGTGATTTAATCACGTGCTTTTTAATGATATTGTTGCTCCTTCACTACCAAATATCATCATGTGCAGAGGATTTTTACTTTGATAAATACTGTTCTTCTTCTTCTTGGACTTTCACTTTTTTCTATGCAAATATAAGAAGAACGGTAATAATTCAACAAAAACATTCGTAAAAGAATAGATCCATTTTTTTTAATTGAATTTATTTGTGTATATATAGAGAATGAAGATAATGAGTAGAACAGTTTTAGGTAACCACCTTAAATTCAAATTCAAAAGGTAACTACCCGTATTTTTAAAAAAAATAGTATTACATGATTAATTACTTAATTTGAAAAAGTCACATTTAAAATCAAGTTTATTTTTTTTAAAAATAAAGTATATTAACATATAACCGTTTCTTTAATTAGTGGGAAGTTTATCTATTTAATTATTTATATTTATTTAAATGGACTGATAGGTACGTTTTTTGTTTTGTTTTTTCTTTTTTAATTTTAAAGTTATAAATAAGGGAAAATTTTCAAAATAACAATATTTTAGCATCTAATAGGACCCCTTGTCAACACTTTCAATATTTATTTAAAATGTCAATATTTTGGTTTGTTATATAAGGCTGACTTTTGTATTTATTTAATTTGAAAGAATACAAATCTTTAACACCAGAATAGAGAAAATCATGGGAGAAAATATTTCGAAAAAGGTAAAAATCGCTTAAATCTCTGATCAGTTACAATTGGAAAAAAAAAATACAAATTGCCATCTCTCTATTGTTCTTTCAATTATGATGACTACATAATAATAAAGTAATGCAGATTTGTTGGCATTCAAATTGAGAATGGAATAAAAAGTGATAATGAAATACAAACTGAGCACGATAAATACTCATTTCAATTGAAAAGTTAGACCATACAATACAAAACTTAATTGTATACCATTAGGACGAATACAAATTCAAATCTAAATACAAATTATCTGGTATACAAAGTGATATTGAAAATACAAATGAGCCAAATAAAATACAAAATCTATTTTACTAATGCAATTAGTATGAATTCCTATATAATGAAGAGGTAAATAAACTGTATTTTGGTTATTTAGAATTGAGAATGAATACAAAATCAAATCTAAATACAAATTATCTGGTATACAAAGTGATATTGAAAATACAAAATGAGCAAAATAAAATACAAAATCTGTTTTACTGTTGCAATTAAGATGAATACTTATATAATGAATACATAAATAAATTGTATTTTGGTTATTTAGAATTCAGAATGAATACGAAATCAAATATAAATAAAAAACTTGATGGTATACCAATAGGACGAATACAAAATCAAATCTAAATACAAACTATTTGGTATACAAAGTGATATTTAAAATACAAAATGAGCAAAATAAAATAAAAAGTATGTTTTACATATGCAATTAGGATAAATACCTAAATAATGAATACATAAATAAACTGTATTTTGGTTATTTAGAATTGAGAATGAATGGAAAATTAAGAACTTCGATCCGGCAATTGATTCACCAAGTTCCATAGATTCGAGAAGAGTCTTTTCGGAACCATCCATAGAGCGGCGGCGGAGATCTGGAACCCGACAGGGAAACCGCCCGAGCCCGATAAGCAGAGAAGTTGTGGAGCAGGGCCGACTCCTGATCAGACGTAGGAGAGAGCAAAATTGGATATTATACCCCAATTTGCAAGAAGAATTGCCAGATGTTGAAATCGTACAAGTCGAAGAAATTTCTTAAGCAACTATAAGAGATAACAATGGTGGAAACGATAGAGAGAGTAGAGAGTTTTGGGGAAAAATCTAGAGAGAATATTGGAATGTGAGGTCTTTTTTTTTTACTTTTTAACCGGGTAGTGGAGTCAAACTAGGTAACTGTGAGCCTGATTTGAGAAATAAAAAGATAATAAATTAATTATATTAGGATACATTATATTTGCTAAAATAATGACATAATACCATTTTTAATAATTATTTTAAGGTGTAGATGTTTTACCTAATTATGTTAAGGATTTTGACTAATTTGCTAATTTTTCCTATAAATAAAGCAATAATATTATATATATATATAGAAGATTAGCTTTTTTGTGAATTTTCTTCTTCATATATTGAACCTGCTTGACAAAAGTCCTAGGTCTACCACTATATGATATCATTCCACATAAAAATTGAAATTACCTCTGGAAGTGGATATTATCACTTTGAACAAGATTAGGTGTATACTAAATTATCACAATAATTTAAATATATATTCAACTTTTCCAAACAAACTCAATTTTTTTATATAGTTTTCTTATTTTATGTGGAGAATATTATTCTTTATCTGTAGTACCTAACCAAGCCTTAACAACTTGTTTTGATGGTTTTTACCCCTTGTATAGTATTGCATTGTTAGTCTAAATACAATATTTGTTTTAATTGTTACTTAAATTCTATTGCATCGTATTGTTTAAATCCATCGTTAGATAACGACGAAAAGATCCATTTTATGTAACGACCGATTTGATGTGATCACTTCGTTATCTTAATGTTTTCTTCTCATTTTATCTCTACTTATATTTAATAATTCTATTTTATCATTTACCCTGCCATTTCATAGTATCTCTACCTCATATACTACCATTTCTTATAGGTTTATCATTTAAATTATGAATATGTAACATTATATAACGACGGAGAACAATACAATCTATTCAAACATTGTATTTATTAAAACAATACAACACGATATAATACAATACAATACGATACATTATAAAACAATACGTAACGATATACTACAACACAATACTATACATTATGAAACAATACGTAATAACCCTCCGAACGAAGTGTAAAAGTTGGAGGTAGGGTTGGTTACAATCTCATCAACCCCTCTTGTAGTTATCAATGACATTTATATCTCTTCCCTCTAAGTTTAAACTTTTCCATCCCTTTCCTTTTTCTTCCTTTTCAAGAAAATTCTGTACTTAGTAAACATCACTTCACAGTCCCAAAGAGTGAGGAGAAATGGCAGCTGCAGCATTTCTAGAATTCAATCTTCTTGTTACTCGTCAATCAAATTTCGTAAATCCTTCATACTTGCAGCAGCCTCATAGTCATCGCCCTTTCTTATCTTTAAGCATTCCTAAATCAAGTGTTGCTCTCTCGTTTACTCAATCTCAAGGTTAGTACCAATTTTTAACTTTATTCCTTTTTTGGGTTTTTTTTCAAATTTGTGAATTTTGTTTGCTCAATTGATTAGGTTTTGGATGTGCAATTGAGAGGCAACAGTGCGAGCGTGGAGATTTTGTTCAAATATCTGCTGTTCGGGAGTTAGCTGGTTCTCTTATTTCTGCACAGGGACATCGGTTTGCTATTGTGCGTGTGTTTCTCTTTTTACTCTTTATTTGTTTTCCATTACTGTACTCTGTTTCAATTTGTTTGGAGTTTAAAAAAAGTAAAAAGAGGATTTTGAATCTTGTGTGTGTTATGAAACAGAGGAAGTACTTTGTTAGTACGGATATTTTGGCTTTTTTATTTTTATTTAGCTTATGTGTCAAAGATCTTCTTTTTCTACCCTTAAAACTCCGTGGCCCATCAGCACGGCCAGAAAAATTGGGTCTCAGGGAGTATATTTTATTAATGTAAGGATCTTTAACAGCGAGAATCGATTATATCATAGGTAAAGAAAGGTATAGTCAATGTAGCTATAAATAGCCATCCATTTATTCTCTAGAAAGGATTTCAGGATGTTGGCCATTTTGTCTCAAACATTTGGAATTTTATCTCTCTGCATGATTGTAACAATTTAATGAACTTATTCTGTTGCTTTTTCGTGTGTTTGGTTTGACTTAAAGTCATATTGCTGTTGACTTTGTTATAGCTTCAATATTTCAACTTCTGTTGGTTCTTTTCTGTATTATTGAAAATCGATTGCCCTTTGTGGTTCTAAAGGTGGTGGCACGTTTTAATGATCTGATCACCAAGAAGCTTTTGGAGGGAGCTTTGAACACTTTCAAGAGTTACTCAGTTAGAGAAGAAGACATTGATGTATGTGTTCAACATTTATCTCCGTCTTTTGTTCTTGCTACTGTCTAAAAAAACTATATGATTAATTGATTATAACATGTTGACCGAGGCACTGTTAGATAATAATTTCTTCATGAATTATATATCTATTTATTTTGGTCTTTCTTCTCTGTTATTTCTGGTCCATCACTCTTTATAAAACCTTCTGATTATCTTTTCCAGTTCTCCTTCAATTTAAATATGCCAGGAGTGAGCATGAAAGGAAGAAAGTCACTGGTTGAGCTCACGTTGAAGATTAATATGTTAGATCAACAATTAAAACTACACCAAATCCAAAGTGAAGGGGAAAGAAAAACACTGATCACTTGAATATGCCATTAACGTTGGTGCATTTGAATGTACACCTCTTCAAAAGAAAGTTAATTTGTGTGGTTCCATGGAACTTTTTGTAGTAAATACTTGTTAAGATCCAATCTTCATCATGTAAAACTTTTCCATGATGTGCCATGTTAGAGCATGAAGACCAATCATTACTCATTTATAAAGAAAAAAAACACGTCATAATGGTATTTTTTGTCTTAGAATATGTTGTATCATAGAATTGAGGCAGAGTTTAGGCATGATCAGTAGTGTCTTCCATTTCAAGGCATCATTTGTCTTTTCCTCATAATGTGTTGTGTGCAGGTTGTGTGGGTTCCTGGTAGTTTTGAAATCGGTGTTGTCGCGCAGCAACTTGGCAAGTCAAGAAAGTATCAATCAATATTGTGTATCGGTGCTGTGGTGAGCTTCCTTCAGATCTTGACGTTATTTTGTATACCTTCTTGTTCTGTTCTTGCTTGCTTCAACCGTTTCTTTTGATGGTCCTTTTGGTTATATGACTAAGAAAATATGAGTGTTGCGGATAGTTTTCTTTTGGTTTTTCAGCTCTAGCTTATGTCTTACAGGACTATCAATTCTCATATTGAGCTTGATTCCAATGAATTACAGAGGTAAACCAACTTAGGATTGATGAGAACAGTAGTGAATGTGTCCTTTCCTCCTGATGAGAAGATCGCACTTTGTTACAACTCTTTACTCTGTCAATGAAACAAATAATGGAAAATGTAACAAAACTCCATCAAGGATGACTGATTATAGGACTACTTTTGATACAACAACAACTACGACGCCTCAGTCCCAAAAAAGTTAGAAATACTTCTGATAGATAGGAAAAATAATATATGTAAGAAAGGTATTGGGATTAAATTCCTTATTGAAGTTTATGTTAGGAGGAAAAATCTATCAGAATCTGCTCTGTTTGAATGATATGATGTGTCTTGGTCAGTGTTTTCTGATTTATCTTTTATTCCTATGTATAAGCTTTCTAGTCAAAAGGATTAAGCGTTCTAATTGAAAAAGATGGTGATATAAAGCTAAGATCAAAATATCAGAGCTAAGACCATCAGAGAAATACCTGCTATGTCAGTAGTTATTCCTATAACTTAGATCCATCTTTCTGATTTCTGTCTCCTATCTAAATCCTGACCTGACTAATATTTTCCACAGGTGTGTGGAAGTTAATTTTGTTGCTTCTTGTTTTGTGTGGATTATTATCTTTTAATTTTCTCTTTTTCTGTGTGTTTTATGGCCAGTAGATTAGAGGTGATACCTCCCATTATGATGCCGTGGTCAATGCTGCCACATCTGGTGTACTTTCAGCAGGTTTAAATTCAGGTAAGTGACCTATGTTCTGCATTGTCAGTCGTGCAGTGTTTTCTAATTATATTTTTAAAATTTTGAGCATAGTTTTCTGAAAGGTACAATTCTTAAGCATTACTAGCGCTTCCCGTGGTATGTTAATCTTCATGAGATGTGGAAATGGCATATCCCAGATTTCATGTCCCCCCACCGCCGGTTCTAACCCTTATTATTCACAGTTCCTTCACTCCTAAGTGATTCGCTCTCTGTTACTCGGAGCATAAATTGAGTTTCTTATCCTTTTCTTTTAAGGGGGTTAACAGACTCCTTTGCATTTCCAATGTAATATGACTTTGGGTGTCCGAGTAAGAGTCGGTAAGTCCATGGGTATTTCTTCTAATGCCATGTGTCAAACAGTGAGTTGCGGATTATTTTTCTTTTGCTGGTTTTAAAATTTTGGTCTATGACTATGAATGAGTACCATTTTTTCTTCTTTTTATGTATTGCTTAGTTTTAGTATGAAAAAAGGAATTTAGTATTTCATGAATAGTGGTAAGAGAAAAGTATTTCATTAACTATTGGAGCATGTGACCTGTTAAAAATCTAGGAATTTATGTATGTTGTATGACTATACTTGTCAAGCGAAAAACCACATTATTTAATTTACTTATTCAGAATTGAGAACCACATGATTCTTGGAAGTTGTGATTGTTGTATTATTAAAGGCGTCAAACAACTTAACATCACAAAATGATTAGTGTTTCATGGTGTGAGATGTAATGTTTAAGTAATTGTATAACAATAGCCAATAGGGAGTTTTCTGAAAACTTTCAACTTGACCTTTATTACAGTGCATCTATTTTGAGTTATTGTACTAGCAAGTTCTCCTTGTCAAAAGCACAGGGATCTCATTTTACGCATGAACATTAAAGACAAGAATGTAAATGGTTGAGTCATCTTGGAGTATTGCCGTTTTCCAATTGGTTCACTCCTGTCACACTTCACAGTTTTTCCTTTTTCTCTAATCCCTGCAGTACAAGAAGAAAAGATACATCCGTACTTTTGTCACACTTTGTTAATTATAAGAAGATTGATCTTTTGTTAAGGACTATAAGGCAATAGCAAATTCTACATCGTTATCAAATCCTCTAATAACTACAGCTACTTTAAATTTATAAGCCATTCTATAATAATTGTTCGCTGCTGCCTTTTCAGTTTATTTTTGCATTAGCTGATGAAAATTAAAATCTTCGTAATTTAATGAGTTGCAGGTACTCCTTGCATATTTGGTGTCCTGACATGTGATACCTTGGAACAGGTAATTTTACTAAGCTATCTGTTTTTTTTTTTTCACAAGCATATTAGTATGATTATATTCATAGTAGCCACTAATTGTTATAGTGATTTTGCAGTAATCTATCATACCTTTTATCTTTATTTCAAACTTCAATAAGACAAGTTTAATCCTGGGCATAATTACAAGAGAGAACCTTTTACTAATTTTTCCCAACAAACATTTATAGCTTTAACTTTATCAACAGAAAAAATAGCTTTAAAGTTAAATACCAAAGCTTGGAGCTTTACCTTTAATCATTTTACTATCACACTTATCTACTGTCTCGCTTATCCTTTTATACTAATAGTCGTATTATTTCTCATGTAGTTTCTTGTCCTTACATTCTTGTTACTATCTATTGTCTCTTGTCCTTCGATTATCACATAACTTTGTTGTAGTTACTGTTCCTTTTTTTCAAAATGCTTTGTCATGCTTTCTTTAGTATTTTGTCATGATTTCTTCACTTCTTTTGTTTCTTTTTTCGGTATGCTTTGATATGTTATTCCTTTAGCAGAGGGTATATCAGAAACAACCTCTCTACCTCCCAAGGTAGGAGGAGTAAGGTCTTGTGCACTCTACCCTCCCAGACTCCACTTGTGGGATTGCACTGCGTATGTTGTTGTTGTTGATTGTCACACCTATGGACCAATAGATCTAGAAGACTACGTGGGACATGACTTAACCATGTTCGGCAACCATCTTTCGTTTTACCCTCTATATGTGGTACTTTTATGGTTTTATGATCGGTAGTATATCATAATTTCCAACTTCATCTAATATGCACCTTGTCTATCCTAGTAGCCTAAATGTTTTGGGAGAAAAAGAAGTTGAACAAAAATAAGTTCTGCTGCTATTAACTGTTAATTTCTGTGGATCACTATAATAATTTACCGCCTCTTTTATCTATACATATCTCTACACATTATTCTCTCTATCTGCTTCTTATGCTGTCAACGGCAGCATCGTTATGGTTTATGGTAGTATATCATATGATAAAAATCCTATAATATTGCAGGCTTTTGACCGTGCTGGTGGGAAGGCTGGGAATAAAGGTGCTGAAGCAGCATTGACAGCCGTAAGTTGTCTGTCTGTAACTGTGTGGCATTTCATATTGTCATTAACAAGTTGTCAATCTTGTCTAATTTTTGCTGAAATTGCCTGCCTTGTTATATGGTGCTTTCAAAGACAAACCCAATGTCAGTTTAACAGGAAACTAGCATGAAAAAAAGTGAAATATCTAGTTAACAATTCTTTTAATATCTTCTGTTCCATGCAGAACTTCAACTCTTAGGTGAGACAGATTTTCAAATTGATTTAGTTTGTGAAGGTGTAAACTTAATAGAATTGTTTGGTAAGTGTAGTTTGAAATTTCCCAAGTTCAAATAGGAACTCACGATGTGTCCTAGTGATCAATGATGTGGGGTAAAAACCATAAAAGATTAACCCACAAATCCTAGGGTTCAAATACTAGCAGAGATACCAATAAGTCCTGCATAAGTAATGTTGCGTTTGGTAGCTAGAGGTAAGTTATTCATGTATAGTATTAATTCGTGTTTGGTTTGCAATTTAGAGACCCATATAACTAATACATGTATAAGTTATGAGAGAATCTACGTATTATTTGATGCAGGATAGAAGGTGGAATAACTCAACATATATTCCTTCATAACTTATCCATCTATAATATCTGCATAACTCTAACCAGCTACTGAATGATCCCTAAGTGATTTCTTCCGATTTACCTAAAGCCTTTGTGGGGCATAATTACCTAGAGTTGGTGGGAGGTAGAAGGTACAAGGTGGGTAATTGATGTGCTCGCAAGTTGGTCCGGACACAACCTCACCGTAGGTCCAAAGTTGAGATAGCTTTGGTTTTCTTAGAATTGTTGTTCATTGAGCTTGAAATTTGAACTTATACTGGTTGTGCTAATGTTTTCAGATTGAGATGGCATCTTTGTTTGAGCACCATCTGAAGCCATTACAGTAGGGAAAAGACCTTTTTCTTTATTTTTTTTTGCTGCTGCTGCTGTATTTTTGGAAGTTGTGTAGTAATTTGGCAATTATGATTTTTGAGGAACTAGAATTGTCAATTGGTCTAAATGGTTTGCAGGGATAACATTTGTGAACCAAACTGCAGTTGTTCCAATGTTGTATTTTCAAATAATAATAATAATAATAATAATAATAATACATCTATTTCTCCAAAATACTTGGAGTTTGAGGAAGGAGCATAAGAGTTAGGACAACTATTTCAATGGTCGATTTGATACCACATATACTATAAAAATTTCACTCAAAGGATTGGGGAGGTGGGCATAACTCGTTCCAGTAAATATTATGACAGATTTGCCACAAGTGTGGTCCCCACCAAAATATATAAGGATTACCAATATATGAATAACTAATATTTGACCAATCAATTTAAAAAAATAAAAATAGAATTAGCTATGAACTTTGTGGTTAATCCATCATAATTTCAGTAGTATCTAACAAAAAATCATTGCTAATTCATCCCTAAGTTGAATTAGTGACACAATTATTGTTTAGCTACAAAATTTATTATCAATAAATCCTTCTTTTTTTTTTGTAGTGAATCATCGGCGTTAAAAACTTATTACTCTTAAATGCATATGTAAGTATACACAGTCGTCAAATAATAGATTAATAAGATCAAGTATCATCACAGAGACTTGTTAACTATATATTATCCGAATTAAAGTAATATTAAATATTTGGTCAAATAATTTTCCAAGAGAGATTTTTATTAACTAAAAAAACTATGAAACTAGAAAATAAGCAAGAAACTTAGAGACTAAATTCAATAAGGGAAATTACTTTTCAAAATCTAATTTTATTTAATCATGTTGCAATATAAAATTCACACTTTCTAGTTCAATTCTAAATTCGCAAATAGTATTCAATAATCGACCAAACAATCAAATAATTAAGCTCATGATTGAATCAATAAACAAAAACAATTCCACATCGAGATAACTTCTTTATACATAGAAGAATCCTTTTCTATAAGGATGTCATGGTCTGGTTAAAAAATCGATCCAAATCAAAATTCGAATTAAACTGATAAAATAGTGAGGAAATTTCATAAATAGCAAAGAGATTAAACTTAATAAGTCTCCGTAGCTACATTTTGCCTTATTATGCTCTATAGCTATAGTTTCGTTTGCTATGGATATTTTCATTTGTATATTTTGTTTGCCAAATATACAAACATGGTAAGTATATATAAATTCTGTATTTATATATTTAGAAAATTTTCAGAAGTTATACAAATAAAATGTATCAACAAATCATATACAAGCAGGATAATTATATACAAATTCTGAATTTATACAGTTATGATTTTTTCATAACTTATACAAATCAAATGTATCATCAAATTGTATATAAATAGGGTAAGCATATACAATTTCTGAATTTATACAGCTATGAATTTTTTATAACTTATACAAATCAAATGTATCAACAAATTATATACAAATAGGGTAAGCATATACAAATTCTGTATTTATACAATTAGGAACCGAATTATACTCCCCTATACAAAACCGGACGTAACCCACATAAATATGGTTATATGTTACTGGTGAAAAGTGATTTCTTCAAATTAAAGCTATGTTAAATAATTAACTAGTATATGTTCGCTTAGTCGCGTAATTTTCCCTAAAATGAATCAATACTTTTTTGGGTTTAGTTTGATTTATATTTTTAAAAAATCAATAATATTTAATTTGGTTATATATATTTTGGTTTGAATAAAAAAAATCAAACTCAACCGATAAATTATATATATAATTTTTATAGTTTGAGAAAGTACTTGAATTGACTAGCATGCCCCTCATTAAGTTTATGAAAGATTTTTGCTCATTAGTTTTGCTTCTTTATTCAACATTATTAGTAATTTCTTATAATTAACTTTTCTGTACCAACAAAAAGCTTCTCAGTATTAGTTGTAAAGCTAATTATGCTAAGACAAACATTATTATAAAAGGAATTAAATAGTCCATCTTTTAACACAATAATAATAATTATTATTATTATAATTAGATATAAAATTCCTCAAACTGGCTT
Organism: Solanum appendiculatum; assembly: GCA_018342035.1. Taxonomy (NCBI): domain Eukaryota; kingdom Viridiplantae; phylum Streptophyta; class Magnoliopsida; order Solanales; family Solanaceae; genus Solanum; species Solanum appendiculatum. Next base: position 675,443 of record JAGDQO010001535.1, on the reverse strand, counting down.
GACATAGGACAATATAACACAAGACACGAAAGCAGAGATAATCCCTACCTTCATATCCACCCCATTCCCATTTGCCAAAAAAATAGAGGCAAAACCTTCATAAGATTCTTTTCAAACTTCAAATATTGCCTATCACACCATGCTAACCCCCCCCCCCCCCAATACTTTTCAACCAGTGGCGTATGCATAATTTTTATACGAAAAGGTATCGAATTATTGGTAATAAACTTGAGTAACTTTTAATGATTTTAATACTTTACTTCGTGTCTCAAATTAATGTTTACTTTATATTATTTTCAAATGATGTCAGACCATTATATATACATACATTAGTTATTAATATACTAGTACATTATCGAATATACAATTTCAAAAACTATTCCATACTCGATTCTTTCTATTTTTTGTTGTTCAAATAAGAAATTAAATACGAAGAAAAAAATCAGAATGAAAAGCGTCCATTCTAGGCTCGAGAATTGATGTGTATACGAATCATACATTGGTGACGTTTTATTGTGGTGTTTATACATTTTTGTTTTTTTATAAAGCCAAGCTGGATGACACTCATTACTAAAATATGTCTTTGTTGCTACTTCAAAGTCAATAGTGGACAACTATTGTTGGACAGAGGGAGTATGTCATATGTAAAGAGAAGCTTAGAATCAAAGTTAAACATAGAACCAAAGAAAGAAAGAAAAAACTTTAAAAACATTGAAAATATATTTAGTATTTATGATATAACAACATGCCCACTTTAAGCTAAGTAATGGGAGGACAAAATATTCTGATGGGACTTGCTTGTATAGCTAAATATTCCCCTCCTAAACTTGCCTTCTTAAATTCATGTCACATTATTATATAAAAAAGGCAAAGTATATATACCACCAATTAGGTGATTTTGACATAAAAAATACACTCATGTCTCTTCCTAATTGGTTAAATCTCAAGATTAAGTCCCCTCATGAGTATAGCTACAAGCCTACATCTAGGCTCATTCCATCTTCTACTCTATCAAAGTTGAATCTACCATATACAAATCACTCTGAATGTCCAAACATTCTATGTCCTCCAATAGACCAGGTTTACATGACATTTTCCATAAATATTCACACTTTTTCCAAGTTTTTTACTCTCTTCGTTTGTCGTTCTTACTAAAAATATTTGTCTCATGTCATTCTCCGTCTGTCCACTTTGACTTGTTCGTTCATTATACTAAAAATAAATGTTCACTTTTCCTTGTCTAGTTGAGAAAATCAAGAGATAATTTATTATTTATTTCCTAATTTATCCTTATGATTAGTTATAGTCATTTCCCAATGCATTTTTCCAAAACGTTGTATTTATTAGTATATTCAAAGGGTAATGTAGGAAAATTGTCATTCTATTTATTGCTCCTTAAGAGGTGTACCAAGTCAATACGGGACAAGTAAAAATAAACTAAGGGGATTTTTTTTCCATTTTACCCTTATTAGTGATGTGTTCTTGAAGAGAGATTAGATTATCTTAAGACATAATAAAGTAATATTAAATGAAGAAAGATAATATCTTAAGACATAAATAAGGGTAAAACAATCAAACATCCCTCCTAAATTAATGTTTTCTTAAGGAGTGTGGGAATTAAAAAAATGCAACAACTATTTTGAGATGAACGGAGTATATCGCTCTCAGCCTAGCAATTTCATGTAACAGCTCCCAGACTGCTGGCAGTTGAACTAGAAAGGAAGTTCACTGTGAAACTTGCCCAAGTCAAATGCAGCATTGAAATGGAAGGGGAAAGTTAGGGGCCATACAGAGCGAGTTCAGAATTCAACTGTCGAGGCGTCTTTTGGGTTAAAACTCAAGGGGACAACACCTTAAGGTCCCAAAAGTTGGGCGGAGAGCAAACAATACCTTGGGTTAAAACTCAAGAGGACAACACCTTAAGGTCCCAAAAGTTGGGCGGAGAGCAAACAATACCTTGACAGTTGAACCTGGACCGATATATCTTGTTACTATTTTCTACTGATTCTTCACAAACAATAAAATGTTCATCTTTATTGTTGGCAGAATGTTGCAGCAATAGTGTTTGGAGATGGATCAAATTCAAGACTTTATCCGTTGACAAAGAGAAGATCAGAAGCTGCACTTCCTATTGCAGGAAACTACAGGCTCATTGATGCAGTTATCAGCAACTGCATCAATAGTAATATCAAGAAGATTTATGCACTTACACAATTTAACTCTGCCTCTCTGAATTCTCACCTTTCAAGAGCTTATTCCAGTGCGCGCATCGGAAATGAAGTATTAGTTGATGTAATAGCAGCTTATCAGAGTCCTGAAGGCAAGGGTTGGTTTCAGGTAAAAGAAAGAACAAAAAACCAGGCAATTTCAAGCCTTTATAAATGCTTTCTATAACATTCCTCCTTGAGTAACTGTTAACACGAATAAGAGCAACACTGTTATATCCAATGTATTCTACGGATAAAGAAGAAGTTGAAAGATTTTGTAGGTTCTTCTATCCATCGGAACTATAGGACAGTTATGCTTCTCTGTGTTTCATGTATTCTCAGGGAACTGCTGATGCTATAAGAAGATGTTTGTGGGTACTAGAAGAGTATCCAATTGTTGATTTTCTGGTTCTTCCTGGTTACCATCTTTACAAAATGGATTTCCAGGAACTCTTAAAAGTCCACTGCAACAATAGAGCCGATATAACTGTTGCAGTGTTAAGCAGAAGGAGGGATAAAGATATAGAACTTGGTACTTTCCAAGTAAATTCAGAAAATCAAGTCATTTCATTCAAAGACAATCCGGAGATGAGAGTAGTACGTCTCATTTTCTTTCTCCTCGTACTTCCAATAGCTTCATTTGTTCCTCATTATGGACTAACATATATATGAAAACATTATTTTCAGGAACAAAATTCAGAGATTTCTCAAGATAAGTTTGCCGGTATGGATATCTATGTTGTTAACAAAGATGCCATGATAAAGCTTCTTACAGAGTACCACCCCATGGCCAATGACTTCAGAAGAGAAGTCGTACCAGGTGCAATTTCCTTAGGAATGAATGTAAGTGTCATGTATTTCCATATATATTCGAGCAACTTGTTGCTCTAAGTTGCTGTTTTCAGAATTTTGAACATTGAATTATATCCCTCCTGTTGCATAAAGATGTTCAACATTTTGTCTTCCACTCTTAATTGAACCATTTTTTGGAACAAAACAGGTATATGCACACAAATTCAGCGGCTACTGGGAGGACATGAGAAGCATTGAAGCTTACTACCAAGCAAATATGGAAAGCATAAAGAACACAAAGAAGGCATATAAGTCAGTATCTTCAAAAACCAAGAGTAATTCCCTTAAATATCACCTAACGGGATTTTCATTTTCGTTAGCAGCTTGTATGACAAAGACTCTCCCCTACACACTTTGCCTCGACACCTGCCTCCTACTCAGATAACTGATGCTGCTATAACAGACTCTGTGATCGGAGACGGATGCTTTCTCAATGTATAGAAGTGATCAATTGTCCTAAAAATGTAGATTGAGTTTATAATTTTTCTCAAGAATTTGGTCTCACAAACATCTTTCTTCGATACTTTGTGTTTTCCGAGTGCAGAGATGCAAGATCAGAGGTACTGTGGTTGGCATGGGGACAAGAGTAGGAGATGGAGCGATAATTGAGGATTCAGTAATAATGGGATCTGATACTTACCAAGTAAGACACGTGAATACATTTCATTTGGTATTCATGGATGGTCACATAGAGGAAATGGAGACTATATGAATTCAGTTCATATTCAAGTAAATTTTTTTGAAAGATCCTTCATATTTCTACGTTTGATTCTTATCGATCATGGTAAAAATAAGGAACATTAAGTTTCTAGGGAAAAGATGTTTAACTTCGTGACAATATGCAGAGTGGTCGCATAGAGGAGGATATACACATTCCTATTGGAATTGGAGAAGGTTCACAGATAAAGAAAGCAATAATTGATAAGAATGTGAGAATTGGCAAAAATGTTAAGGTACTTAGAAAGATTTCCTACCAAACTCAAAATGCACCTTAACGATAAGGTGTTTGAATGCACGAAAATATCAACATTAACAAAAAACGTACAGAATATTGTGATTTCATATTCTTTATCAAACTGCATTCATAATTTAGTGATCTTTTCATGCAGATTTTGAATAAGGAAAATGTCCAGGAGTGCAATAATGAAGCAAATGGTTACATTATCACTAAAGGCATAGCTTTAATACTGAAGGGTGCCATTATACCAGATGGAAGCATTCTGTGACAGATAACATCATTCTTTCAATGATTTGATAGGAAGACATAGCTACAGGGAGTCAAATTGTACACTGAGATTTTTTTTTTTTTTTGTTAATTCATACATTTTAGTTCACTTTGGTTGATAGTTCAGATTTAGATCATACAGAATCATTCTGTGATGACTTGAATTCATGTTAAGGGGAATAAAGTTTCCAAATTCTGGAATCTTTTAAATAAAAAATGTCAGCTTTGTTCTTTCTGAAAAAGCACCAGTAAAGGTTGCCTTCAGAATTTTTAGGGAAAAGAAAGGAAGAAAATAAAATTTATTAAAAGATACTGAAATAGGACTTATTATAAGAAAGAATATATTTAGGGTTCCAATGGGAATAGGTTTATTGATAGTTTGGAAAATGCAAAACTATTGTTGTTTCTTGTTGTTATTGTTCTTTCTTTTATACATAAAGATTTTCTGGGACACGAGTTAGCTCGCGAATAGCAAAAAAATTCAAAAAGAAGAGGAAAAACCCTTGATGAGATTTGAACCCTGCATCGATTGCAAGTGAAGTTACAATAATTAGGCTACTACTTCACTCTGAATGTTTTTGTTATGTGGATATGCAAAATAAATAAATTGAATGAATGCAAGTCATCACAGACTATTGAGAACAAGAAAAATAATTATTAGCTGACAGTTGGTGTATGTATCATTATCTGAAGATTATTGAACAAGAATAGATATTTGGGACCTAAATTTGAAGCTAAAAAAGCAATGGCAGCAGCATCACATTTGCTTATTTGGCTGTAAAAATAAACTCAAAGAGAGTACCTTCATCCTAAATGGACTTTGAGGTTTGTCACTTGATGTACTCCAACTCTCAAGTACAATGCTCTGAAAAAGAAGTAAAGGAAAATGTGCATGTTTATGTATTCCCAAGCATGCTAAGATATTAAAAAGTATGAAATTCTCCATATGCATACAATTATAGAAGGTGTAGGACATGAAAAACTAAATCAGCTCCTCTATTCTGATATTTCACATTTGATACCATAAGACTACCAACATCATCTACCAGCTTCTCCTCAACATTTGCTATCGGATATCACATTTGATGTTAGGACTATCAATCATCTACTAAGCCTAAACATTCTTCAGGCAACAACCACAAGGCATGCTAAATTCCAATGCCAGGTTATTTTCCCTCTAGACATGGTATATCATGCCAACTTCGATAAGACTAATCTGAGGAATGTTGAGCACCACGGAAGGACCCCTACAGTTCTTGCGCAGAAATGAATACCCAATGTCAATAGCAAACTTCTTTAAGAAAGAGGACGATCTTCTAGCTTTCACGTAGGAGTGCCCCATTATATATGCAACCCCTGCCTCCTTTGCTCGAATTAAATCTTCAAGCTCAGCCTTAACAGCTGGATCCATGCCAGGGTTTTCTGGCAATTGAAACCTCACTCGTCGCCTCCTTATTTGTGGGTTCTCATCAGCATAAGCAGATCTTAGACTCTGGAGAGTCAGAGACTTGCTGCTTTGAATGGAGTCCCTCATTCCAAAATCCTCTGAGACAATTAGTGTTGAAGTCGACTGTACGCTTTTTTTGCTTATGACTGCCATCCTCCCATCAAGTGATGGACTCTCAGAGCTTGACAACTGTGGTTCCACAGCTTCCATTTGGATAAACTCTGCTATACTTTGGATGAGAAGGTCCTCGAAGTCCCCATCATCTCTCTGTATGTCCTTGTAGCCATACCTAACAATGCAACGATACATGCGATAGGGTCTTGGACAAATGCGACCAATGAGAAAGCGTTCCTCAGGTGAGACATAGGGTATTGGAACAGATTTGACACATAAAAACACCAACACACTGTGAAATGCAGGGAGATTCGTGAGAAAGTGAGAGAAGATAGCTGGGACCCCTGTTGCCAATTCTGAGTATACAAGGCCTATCCCGGGGATGCGCACAATACCAAGGCTGGGGCCCATGCCAAGGAGCCATTTCAATGGAACTTTGTTGTGCAGATCAAAATTGTACTTCTTGCGAGTTCCATATTGCCAGACAAACATGACTGCTAGAAAGACAAAGGCGAGCACTAGGGAGACCCATCCTCCCTGTGGAACTTTAGTGAACGCAGAAGACAGGTACACACCTTCAATGAACCAGAAGAATAGGAGAAAACAAGTGGCAAGAACTATGTTTCTTTGCCACACAAAAATCATGACCAGTGTAGTGAGAAGCGTTGTGATAAACATACTAGTCATGCAAGCTAGGCCTGAAAGAAAAAGAATCAATATGAGAAAACAACCAAGAATTATCACAAGGCTAAATTAAAATAAATATTCAAGTGTGGACATAAACTTTTTGTAGTATCTGCAACAATATTCATTGTAAATCAGTGTCATGATAAAAGAAGTCACAATGACTACATGGTACTTCGCACAAGGGAATACTTTTTGAACTGTGTTTGAGAAAAGAAAGCAGATTCTTTTCTGCAGGCTATGCAATTAGAGATCCCTTCTTGTTCACTTTTTCTTGTTTTAGTTTATCATTCTATCTTTTCAGATGAGAGTCCTTTTGCCCCATGAGGCTTATAAATCCTCCATCACAAGGTTCGCAAAGAAGAGTACATTACTAGAGCTACGCATCACATTAAGAGGAACACAATCATATAGAGCAATTAGGTTCCATAGAAAAGTTTGCAAACAGAACTAAACTGGGATTTGTCACCAATCTGTAGTCTTAACAAAACTACCTTACAGGTGATAGACAACAACCACCTGCGCCTCAAACTCAAATAGTTGGGTCTGTAATTGTATTTTACGTCTTCATCCCCTCTAACAATTACCTTACAGCTGACAGATCGATCAATCAACTATGACTCAATCTCAAACTAGTAGAATTCTGCTATGCCCAAAAGATTCGTCATGATTAGACCATTTTCTTGTTGGCTGTCAAACTATCGCAACCCTCCTCCTTTATATGGACTATGGAACTGGCTGTGTTCTGGGAAGCTCAAATTGGTGAAGTTTATAATGGTAGATGCACAGAAGAAAAAGTCGAGTTGCTTTTGTCGGCAGCATGATTGAAATAGTCGGGAAGAAGACATGATGGAGATTGTAACTCTGCTTTATATTGAAATTAAATGTTCTTTTCAAACAAGAAACAAAAAATTATATAGTCAAAGGGAGCATCAAATATTACAAAAGAGATCTTCAACACACTGTTGGGCTTACCATATGCATTTCCCATTAAAATTGTGTCCTGGAACCCAACAGCCACGGCAAGTGTAAGAATCATAAGGATCCAATTTATTTCTGGTATATAGATTTGCCCTTTAACATGCTTTGAGGTGTGGACAATCTTGACTCGGGGGAAGCAACCTAGTGCATTCAATTGCTTGACTATGGAGAATGTAGCTGTGATGATGGACTGGCTGGCAACAATGCTCGCAAGGGTAGCAATGACAAAAACAGGCCAATATACACTATCTGCATGAAAGCAATGAACAGCAGTTCAGAAATTAGATATAACTTCATCAACTATCCCGAGAAGAATCTCATTCAAAAGTGAAATAAAGAACTAACCAGGTATTGAATTATAAAAGCTGTCTGGAATAGAAGCAAGATTTTTGGACAGAAAAGCAGCCTGACCCATATACTGTACCACCAAGCAAGGATATACAAGAAATGAAAAGGCAATCTGCCAAGGAAAAGACTTTCAGATTGACAAGGTGCAAGTTCTAGAAATCCAACTAATCAACTACTACATTGAATGATGACGCAAAGAAACGGCCACTATAGGCAATATAATCTGCCCAGTCAAAAGGATAATCAGCCTAGGGGGTCCCATTTCACAAAATACAATTTTGGCTGCACTTTGGATATGTAGTTGATACTGTTTCTTTCAAAAAGAGAAAAAAATGCAATCTTAGACACAAAAGTTACTTCTCAAAGGGTTTCAAATTCTCTCCACTTAGTTCTCATCTGAAGTCCTCTCTGATTAAAACAAATTCATTATCTTAATCCATGTTGTTTGCTAAAATTGGATCTTTTATATTTTCAAACTGTTACAATAATATTTATCGAATTTGAAAAAGAGTCAGAAGAAACGGTTTGAGCCACTTATTTTGATTCCTCGAACCATTTGCTCTGGCTACTAAGATGTTTCACTTAGCCAGGTTGTCTCTTGCCTGCACATGAATTCAGTAGCAGAATGAAAGGTTGCCCAATTCAGGAATCTCTGGTCAACTTAAATGTTCACTATTAAACTGCAACCAGAAACCAATTCTTGCTTGTTGCTTCCCAACCCAATTATTTTTGTCCTAGTGATCAGGATTTGACACGAAAGATGTACATGCTGGGTTAAATTAAGTAAGACAACAGTTTCCTGAAGCAGCAAACAGGCTGACTTACCCTCATTGAGCAGGAAGTGAAGTGACCAAGATCTGCAAACATAGCTTCCGTACCTGATGATGGAAACTGAATTAGAAAAAAAAGATTCTAAACTATAAAGGACATGTTATCTAATCCTTGTTTTACTAACTAGTAAGTATCTGCATGAACAAGTGCTCTTAATTCAAGGACTACTTTTTTATCTTGGATAAAAGAGATGATATCTTTGATGTACCTGCAACAGAGAGGAGGACACCACCAAGAGAAAACCATCCGTGTTTTCTTGTTTCCCTAAAAAACTTGATGATATAATAGGGAGAAAGAGCATGCACAATCTTGGGATTCCAAATTATAATGTTGTAGAGTCCAATCCCAAAAATCGATATCAACCAAATGATTACTATAGGTGCAAACAAAAAGCCAACCCTATGGGTCCCAGAATGCTGTAGAGCAAACAGACCAACCAATATCAGGCAAGAAAGCACCAGCACTTCACCTAGATGAAAAATAATTTAATGATCAATGCCTTGGATGGAAGTGACATAAGAGCAACATAAAAGTGATAAAATATTTACCCAAAGAGGTAAATCTAAATAAATCTACCGTGAGATAGGTGTTCCGCAGCAGCCTTGATTCCTGATATGGCCGATATAACTGCCACATTAAAATTATTCCTAATTAATAAATATACTAAATTGACAAAATTAATGCAAAAGTTCTGATTTTCAGCACTAACATAGGCTTAGCAAGGTAGCAAATACGTCATGCTAAAATTTAATATGTTGTCTATCATTTTTCAACTGAGGAAGGAACCAATTTCATAAAACCAAACTAATAATTCTAAATTTATTTTTCCATTTTCTGGGATAAACTGATAGCTTTTAAATTACAAATGCACACCGGCTAATGCCACATACAAGAAAGCAACTACTGTTGGAATTATCAACCTGACATTGCAGGCGTTAGAATACCATCACCAATGACCATGCAAGCCCCCAACAATACAATAATGAGTAAAACTGTACGCGACTTCTTATGTTTCTCAAGAAATCTCTTAAACACTGAACACGATGTGGACTGCCCAGCAAAGCCATATTTGTAAGCAGATAGCTCCTCATCAGCTGCTTGTTGGTTGGAAAGTAGACTGAATTTTGCATGTCTACAGAGTAGAGAGTAAAGAGCAAATGTACCACCTGGTAATATTCAAGTATAATTGATCAAATAATTGATCAACACAATCAGGTTCCACAAGAATTATTGGATTCACAGCCTTCTCTTTAACATACCTTCACCATTATCATCAGCACTCAGTACAATAAGTACATATTTGATCAAAGGAATAAGAGTTATTGTCCAGAAGATCAACGAAAATGCACCAAATATTGTTTCTGGAGTCTGATAATCCTGCAACTTCCCCACAAATATACTCTTATAGACATAAAGTGGTGAAGTGCTCAAATCTCCATACACCACCCCAAGACTCTGGTATGCCAATAGTAGATTTCTGGAAATATCCACCAAAGGGAACTGCAAGGCCAAATATAAGAGCCGAGCTGGTTTCATACATAATCAGTAGGTAAATAAATAAACTTGACAAATGTAAACTCTAAATTTAAGATTTCTACTAGAAAAGAAGAAAATAAAATTTTCTGTTAACTGAACAGTAACGTGTATTATCTTCTTTTTTTTTTTTTATTTAATAACGTGTATTATCTGCTCCACAAATTTCAGGCAATGTGATTTCAGTCACAATGTACCCGGAGCTTGAAGTTTTCTTTTTTTGAGATCCCCTTATTTGGATGAATAACCACTCTACACATGGGAATCTGCTAGTTTTTGGTTGCTGTAATATCTGCATAACTTATATGGGAGTCTGTATATTGCTTTACAGAAGATAGACTGTGGAATGAGAATACTTGCACTGATAGACCCAGAGAATTCTTATTTTTTTCATGTGTGCAAGGGAAGTGGAGTGAAGGGGATTCGCAACTAAGGTTATTTATATTTCCCTCCTATGGAAGAGAAAAAAATTAAAACAAGTGTTTTGCCGCTACATTGCCACTTGATTGATGATGGTGCAATGAGCACTTGCAGGAATAATTTCTTGACCTCCAATAGACAGTGCAATATTTTACTTGTACTACATCCCCTATTAGTGTAAGTTAAGATGAAGCAAAAGTAAAAAAATTATGCACCTTTGACGCCAACTTCCTTTTTTTCCTTTCTAACTGGGGTTGTTCCTCTTGTCCAACTGTAATGATTGATTCCTGGGCCCCACCTGCAGACGTCGGAGGTGGTTGCTCCACATTATGTTGCATGTGCTCGATATCACCTTGGAACATCTATTTACCTGCCATTTGTTTCAAATAATCTATGTTAGATAGAGGAAGAGAGCTGTCAAAAAGAAAGAAAGAAGTTAAGGAGCCAAGGTCATAACCAAGGGACAGCCCCCCCTCCCTCACAAGATACATCTTGCGCCTATGAGTCACTATAATTATCCAAGAAGACACTTTTATCAAAATGTACAAAATAAGCTGTCACGGATATAAGCAAAGGAAGAACAGCAAAAGGTAAGCACCAGCAGGACATCTTATCAAATGATTTCTAAGCACTTCTAATTCATAATTAATTTGGAGAAAGAGCAGAATTGAAATGAATGATGTAGATGCTTAGTGATCACAAGCGTCAAAAAGTGTTATCTTGTAAAACCATTGTATTGCCAGACTGGACACCAACAATCTCAGTTTGATGCAAAGCAACTAAAAGCCTCTAATGGTAAACTGAAAATCCCTCTCTAACCAAAAAGCATACATGATACACGAGAAACCGATACCTAAAGTAATCATTTGAAACATAATAAGTAAACTTCTCAGATTTGATTACAAGAGCCAAGGAAAGAGATTGGAAGAAGATTATCATGCCAAACTTGTTGAAATGGTAGAGAGGGGACACGCAAGACATATAGCCCTAGAAGTGGTAGAATTTGCTCATTCATACACACACCAACTGGCAGCAAAGATAATGCTCGAAAAGGGAATAAAAGTCGCCTTCTTTGACAAATACTCTATTCATCTCAAAATGCAGTTTCTTGCCATTCAAAAATATACAAAAAACAACATGGCCATTAAGTGCCACTTGCAATTCACCAAAGCTCAATGAATCTTCTATTTTACTAAGCTCCTAAAAAGAGGTTTTACATTCTCTCTTTTTCCTTGAAAAGGGGAGAGGGATTCACAAAGCACCAACAATATTTTCCTCAAGCACAAATAAAACGTAATCTGGATGTCTTAATCAAATGATGGGAACCAGCCAACTTCCTCTTTTTGTTTAATAGCCTAGTGCCCGACCCAACTTGCACACGCCTCGACTAATTCCACAGAATACTTGTCACCTCCCACCAGTAACAAATACAAGATAACTCTGTCCACCAAGTCTAGGACAGATGAAAAGAAATCACCTAGTGTTTTTGTCGCTATTATATTTTAGCCAACTTCCTTTTATCCAAGTCTTTTTCATTTTAATCATCAGATTATCTTTCCTAAATCAATATAACAACAAACAAACAACAATTACGTCTCAGTCTCAATCCCCCATTTCCTTTGGCTCAAACCCTATACATATATGTGTTAAAATATTCATTAAATTAGTATTAAAAAAATTGCGAACTCAAATCCCTAAAGTTCAAATCCTAGATAAGCATTATCCCCAAACCATTTCAATGTCCAATCCATTCCACTTGTTAGGCACATATTATTCATCACAAATTATGTAAGTAGTAATTTTACTTAGACCTTAATAACAATATAAATCACAAACTAATCAAAAGGGGTTCTTTAGAAAATAACCAATTACCAAGTTGTTCAACCAATAAAATGTCCGCAGTGAACTGTAATTTTCCGGCAACGGCGCGATGAATGGCGGTGGCGTAAGCGGGTTACGATGGCTGTATTGAGATGGAAGAATTGGAGAAGATAGTGATGGTGTTACTACTACGGTGGGTGTTCAAGATTAGGCCTTCTTCTTCTCCTCCTTGTTCGTCCATGAATGGTAATCTTCTGCTACACTTGGCTCCTTCTACTTGGTCTGCCATTTTCATTCTTGCCAAAAAATTTCATGGACATGAATTACTCTTAACTTTTGAGGTTTTCATACAAAAAAAAACTTTGTATTATACTTCATTTGTCCCAAAGTTAAGAAAATTCTATGTTCAAAATATATTTTTCTTTTTAATTATTTATTTTAACAAATTAAGAGTCTTGCTATTGTTTTTTTCTGTTTCAATTTATATGATGTAATTTGATTTGAATGAAGTTTAAGAAAAACTTTTGAAATTTGTTGTCTAACATCTTGAATGGATGGTTGTTACCTATTGTATTGTATTGTTAGTTTAGATACAATGTTATTTGATTGGTACTTAAATTTTATTGTATCGTGTTATTTAAATTTATTGTTAGGTAACGACAAAAAGATCTATTTTGTATAACGATTGATTTGGTGTGATTGTGTTGTTACTTTTATATTTTTTTTCTCAATTTGTTTTTACTTATTATTTAATAATCATATTATATTCTTTACCTTACATTTTCATAGTAGTTCTACCTCGTACTCGGCTTTTCTTGTAGGCTTATCATTCAAATTGTTGATGTGTGACATTAAGTAAGAGAATGATACAATCTATTCAAATATTGTATTCATTAAAACAAATATCACAATATGATGCATTATGAAATAATACGTGACAAACATCAAATGGAATGTAAGAAAGACTTTTGAAACTTGTGACCTAAAACAAATCGAAGGTATTTGTGTTGCTGTAAATCATTTCACATAGTATGGATAATCTCCTTACATTGAGCATGCATTTCTCGAAATAAATGGTTTAAAGGTTGGTAAGAGTAATAATATCAACTACTCCATCCTTCTCATTTTATCTGGCACTGTTTGACTTGACAAGGAATTTAAGAAAATTGAAAGACTTTGAAACTTGTGGTCTAAAACAATCCTTAGATATTTTCATGGCTGAAAATCACAGGGGAATTTTAAAGTTAAATTGTTTCTAATTATAGAAAGATATCATTCTTTTTTGATAGACTAAAAAGGAAAGGGTGCCACATAAAATGAGAAGGATAGAGTATAAATTTGGTTGGTGAGAACAATGGTTATATCCGATTTAAATGATTTAAATGTTAAAAAGAGTAATAATATCAACTATAAATTTGGTTGGTGAGCGTAATTGTTAAGTCCAATATAAACGATTTAAAAGTTAGTAAGAGTAATAATATCAACCATAAATTGTGTTTACATAGTAAATGGTTGGTAAATATAAATGGTGGTCTTTTTTCTTTTTTTTTTACAAAATATAAATTTATGGGTCAAATTTTGTATTCGAAAAATATAAAATTATGATCTGAAATTCTCAAATCAAACTTTTTGGAGAATTTGAGATTTCATATCATGTCCAAACGCTAATTTCATCTCATGGTTTCAAATGATCTTGTAGTATTAATTAAATAATTAAATTTAGAGTTTTAAAGCATAATTAACAAGACATGTTTAGTAAATACACGTTTAATAAAAGATCTAAAGTTGAATGTCAAAAACACATCTAAACTATCCCATTCTTTTTTGAATTTCATGCCTAAACCATCAAGAATGTGAGTTTTGTATTTGAAGTATCACTCAATGGTTAGAGAAACACGTGTAAACAATGATTAGACCAAATGTTTGTCTTCAAACACTTCTAGATGCATTTGTCCATAAAATTTTCGCCCATGTGACATATATAACGACTATATTGGCTGATACATTATTTTTATTTTTTATATATATATTTGAGTTAAGGGTCAAAAACAAACTTAAACTATCCTACTTTATTAAGTTTCATACTTGAGCTATTGAGAATATGAGTTTTAATTTTTACATGAACTATTAAGAGTGTGAGTTTCCTACATGAACTATTACCCAATGATTAGTGAAACACACATGTTGACTAGACCAAATGTTTGTCTAGAAATACTTCTAGGCGCGTTTGCCCATAAAATCTTCATCAATCTGGCATATGTAACAACCTTATTTACCGACTCATTAATTTTTTAATATATTTTTAATTGACTTCTTTAAAATTGTAAACTCTCCCCTTTCAAGTATGAGATATCGATGTCACATCAGAGATAAGACCACGACGCCTAAGAAGGTAGAGAAGAAGATGGTAGATGTCACAGTTAGAATAAATTAATTTATATGATGACAATTTTAATCTTTAACCTAATATTAAATTTTTAGATTTATCGCAGTAAAATCATTTTTCCATAGGAAATGTCACGCGACATAATTTTTAAACAAAAGAGAGAGTGCACAAACATCATCAGAAATTAGTCGAGGTGTGTTTCGCTAATTATTGAGTGATAGTTCAGGTAGAAAACTCACGCTCTCAATAGTTTAAGGATGAAAGTCAAAAAATTGGAATAGTTTAGGTGTATTTTTTTCAATACATTTTATGAGTAGGAAAAGAGAATTTTCTTGAATTCTTTTAATCTGAATTTTTCACTACGGAGACAAGGAAGAAAATATGTATGAATGTTATATATGTTTGTCATGATCTCCTAGACATATGAAGTTATTTTTTTATTTTTTGTGCATATACAAGCTTAGGGCTGGGAGACCTATTTAAAATTGAATTGTAATCGATAACCCAATTGTAAAATTAACTAAATGATTTATTGGTATTGAATTACCGAATAGACTATTAATGAACAAAATTAAAGTTTATAGTTAGGGATTTATCAGTGTGAGGAAAGGTTATTCAATTTTTTATTGAATAAATCATTTAATGACTCTCCTGGTCATTTCCTTGCTATTGCCTTCTTTTCTTTGTTTTGAGCATTCCTATAGTGATCCTAAGTCATTTGTGACTTGCTGGGACTGATAGTTCGGTCACTTGGTCGTTCATTTGGATTCTGTTCAAGTTTCTGTGTTTTGAAAGTTTTTGAAACTTGAACAGTTGACTTTGGTCAAAAGTTCAGGAATACGACCTCTGAATGCAATTCTGACGATTTCGTCAGCTCTGAAATGTCGGATTTGGTCTAGAAGACCCTTCGATGTGGATCCCAAGGCTTCTAGGCTCATCCCGAGCCCGCTTGTGGAATTTAGCTTAAAACAGAGTTTGGGTGTGGGACCCACTTTTCATCTAGACGACCTCAATTGAAAGTTTTGACATATCTGTTAAGTTCAGATATCTTGTTTGCTTGCACGAGGTTCTGAATGAATCCCGAGCATCCCATCGAGATTTTATGTTGGGCAAAACCAACTGATGTGCATCAGCTGATGCAACCTCATTTCTTCTTTGCGCGGTGATCAATGGTATTGATCTCCGCGTTCGCGAGGCCTGGGCCGCGTTCGCAGAGACCAGGTGAGTTGCCTTGCATCACTGGCAGGCTGCCACATTCGCGAAGGCCTGAACAGGCTGGTCTTCATGTTTGCGGCCTCCGTCCGCGTTTGCGGTAGTCATTTTTGACTGGTCTTTTATTTAAAGACCAGTTGCGATCAACAATGGAGTTAGATTTTCAAAGTGACTTTTCTCGACTTGTAGAGCTCCAATTTGAGTAACTCTTATTGTGTTTGGTCCAAATAGTGTGTAGCTACGTATTGCAATAATCGGGGAAGTGCGAAGACGTCGAATTGAGGTAAATATCATCTTGAAGGGACTACCAAGCTCTTGATTTTGTGAAATTCTTGCATGTGTTGTTTTGCCCTTTTCGAGCCATGAATTGTGTCCATTTTGGGAAACAAGCTTGATAAGTCAAGTATGACCTTTTGACGGAATCAATTTTGGGATTCTCAACGTAGGTCCCATATTTCCATTTTGACTCAATTTTTAGTCCATCTCCAATTATTGTGTTTTTGGTGTCAAAACATTCGTATTGACATTGTGGTTATGTTTTTGATAGCGTGACAGCATTTAGAGGCCGTTCAGAAGGGTAAAGCTTTGAAATTGTAATTTTGGTGCACGTGCAGTCTGCATTGAGGTAGACTATGGCTTTCCGGTCTTTTGATTGAGCTTGAGAATGTGAATTCATGTTTGATAAGTTGGAATTTGGGTTGGGTTAATAGTTGATTCATGTTAGTTATTTAGAAATCATGTTTTAGGCTGTATTTTTGGGTTTTTGGATGTGTTAGCATGCTTAATTCCCTTTTTGTGATCATCATTACCTTGTGGCCTTCATTTATACTTGTTTATGATTATTGGTAGCTTGTATTGGTCTTAACCTAGGTGTAGGCTAGTGATTGCCTTAGACTTGCGTTTTGGAGACGATAGGCCTTAGAATCGCTCTGACGTCGCTTCGGATGGCTTAGCTCCTTGTAGACTGATGTAATAGACTTGGGTCTCATAGAATGAGCTTTAGCTAGGTGGAAACTCAGCTCCGATGACTGTTCATCTATAATTCCCTTTTTACTACAGCTCTAGTGATTCTCAGTTGTGATTTCGAACTTCGTTCGATGATTTAGGGTTGGATCTGGTTTGGGCTTGAAGTGTTTTGTTGGCAACCTTGGGGTGGACGTCGATCTACGGTGGCCTTGTGATGATGACCTCGATTGTTTGTATCGTCACAAATTTAAGGTCTGGACATACCGCTCTTATCGTCGCAGATTCAAGGTTTGGGCACTCGA
The DNA here is from genome assembly GCA_018342035.1 of Solanum appendiculatum. NCBI lineage: Eukaryota > Viridiplantae > Streptophyta > Magnoliopsida > Solanales > Solanaceae > Solanum > Solanum appendiculatum. The sequence continues at coordinate 658,114 of JAGDQO010001535.1, read as the reverse complement.
TCTTTAGCTGCAGTTCGAGTTTCGAGCATCTTATACTCTATTGAGTTTATACCTAGCGGCATGGTTCTATTGGATTCTTTAGGTGTTCTATCTGTGGTTCGAGGTCAGGACTATGCACTCTCCTATTCTGCATTCACCGAGTTTCGTTCTCATTAGTTATAGCTCTTCTGTGTACCCGTCGGGCTTATGAGTATCTGTTCAGATTATTTACTTAAACTTGCGCACAAGTGTACCTTCTGGGCTTATGGGGTCCAGTTCTTAGGTTATGGTTAGTTACTTGCTTTGATTTCTGCTCTTTCCTAGAGTCGTGTGCATTCCTGTTAGATTTCTGTTCATTCGACCTCTTGTTATTTTCCGCTTTTCATATTGTCTTTACTTTTCAAGCTCAGTCAGCCTATGATGCCTATTGAGTACCTTTCGTTTTGGTACTCATACTACACTCTGCATATGGTTTTGTGATGCAGGTCCGAGCATCAGTCATCAACACTGATATCAAACCAGTTGCAGGAGGATTTGGGAATGAGGGTGAGCTTATGGCGTTCTGGATCATACATGTTTCCTTCTGTTTAGTTTTGGCTAGTCTTTTGCATTTGAGACAAATCTGTATATTTTGGTCCACTTTTAGGACTTGTACTCTTTATGTAACAACTCTGTACATGTGACTACCAGGTTTTGGATTGGATCTTTTGTTGTACATAAATATATATGTATATATTGCTTCCGCTCTTTCCTTCCGTTATATCTGTTGAATGGCTTTTCTTGTGCTTGTTGGATGCTGTTTCTACCCTTACACCCATTACTTGTCATTTCGGATTACGGATCGGTCTACCTACTGGTGGGTTATAGTAGGTGCCATCATGACTCGAGTTTTCGGATCGTGATAAATCATTAACCCATTAAAAAGATAGATAGTGATGGAAACTTTTGTTTTTCTTAATCACATATGTGAGGAACTCAGGAACATGTCAAGAGTGAAACCAGTTTTGTTAATCAATCTAGTATTTGAAATGGCTGCACAAGATTACAGATTAAGTAATTAAATTTGTGTTTGAGAGTTTGCTGTGTCTATTATGCAAAATTTGCATCTTATAATTTAGATGTCGGTTATTAGTAGGTTAAAAAAACTCAAGTTATATAACTTGAGAAACAAAATGGAAATTTTGTTCCAAACTCTTGCTATGAGCAAACTTATTTCGTATTTAAGAAATTATTCAAAATTTTCAACTTGAGAAGCAAAATCAACTTGAGAAGAATATAATACACACTTTTATGTCCATTGTCTTCAAAAGGGTCAAATAATTCAACTTCAAGCTGAATTGATTCAAAAGAGTCTAATTCAACTTCAAGTTGAATTGATTCAAAAGAGTCTGCCCCTCTGGGGATGGAGCGACAGACGTTTTTTTTGAGAATTCAAGAGAAGATCACGGCAAGACGAGCCGTTTATCATTACGATAAGTGTCAAGCGGAAGTACAATGATGTATGCAGTTGAAACATCCTTACAGACCAGTAGACTTGAACCTTGTTCCTACATGACCTGATCGATTTGATCATGCACTCGCCATCTATTTTCATTGTTCAAATCTGACCCTCAGCAAAATTTCAGCGTCTCTTTGGAAAAAAGAGTCATAGTTCAAGAAATCATATTTTATACGTATTAGGAATAATACATACATAAATCTGTCATTTAACATAACATCTGTATCCTTCAATTTTAAAACTTTAACTTATATAAAATTGAATAAATACACCCACATCCCACGTGGTGGCAATTTGTACGAGACATCACATATACCTACTTATTCAACTTTATACAAGTTTAGATGTCTACTTGAGCATAAATGTCAGCCGAAACAAAATTGAAGGGCATGTTTATAAATTATGCTACATTTATCATCCACAATAGTGTGTTTTTTTTTCTTCCAAAAGCACATTGGACTTCAAATTTTAGCTTTTTCCAAGTAACTAAAGTCTGAAACAGTAACCAGAATTAAATGAACAATTTATTTTTTTATAAGTTACCACATAAACCATTAGTCAGAAGATAGGAATCTCAGCAGATGAGAAATGCAACAACATTAGAATGCCAATAGCTAGTTATCATAGAATATATAAACCACAACAATAACAACAAACAAATCATCACGATATCGATCACAACAACTTACACAAGGGCAGAGAGACATAATTCCAAAATAATCAACTAAGTAGACATTTCACATCCAAGTTTAAGTTTTATATTTATTAAGGGGTCTAAAAATCCCCACCAGCAGATGACATTTCCTCTATAAAGCTCGTGCCTCAAACAAGTGCCGCTCTTGCGTCAGTGATCGCCAACTTCAATCCTGTGAATGGGTAAGGGTGTTAACACTGTTACATGTTTGTACAGCCAAGGGGTTAAAAGGAAACACAGAGGACAAGAGAGAATATACATGCGAAAACTATGTACTAGAGACGAAAATTAAGTTTTGCAAGAGAAAGTGTAGACTAGCAAGAGGTGTCTCGTATCGACACTATGCTGCAAGCCAACACGAAGATTAGCAACAGCTACATTCAATAGCTTGATAGCATCATGGTACAGACTGGATGGTTGGTGGCAACAAGAAACTTTCTAGCCTTCAACGCAGCAGCGAGCCTCAAGTTTAAGTCTACTTGAGAAAATACGGATCATTTAAGATTCATCTGTGTATGCATAACTAATAACTAATATGACCCAATAGTTGAACTTGAAATACATAGGAGAGGACATTCACCCAGCCAGTACTTGAGGAAACAAAATTCAGTAAATAAAATACATGATGACAGGCAAAGTCGGATGCAATAAGGAACTAGGTGACTAAAGGACCATGATGAGTAAACACGGTGACACGACATTACATTGTAAAATACAGAAGTTGGAATGAATCAATTTCTTCTGGCAAATTGTCATTTCAAGTCCCAAAATGTATTTTCTAATAAGAGACCAAAAGAATATGTTTTCAAATTTAAAAGAGAGATAACTGAGTGCAGCAACTTTGCTTAAATGAGAGATAGCCGAGATATAGACACACACAGACATTTTATTTTGTAGAGTAGACTATGTATCTTTCAGAATAATTGAATTGATGAGTGAATAGGATAACTTCTCTTTGTACAACACAGAATTATTCACATAAGAGGCACAACTTCTCAGAATTCACAGTAGATATATTTTTCTGTTACCTCTCTAGATTACAAACATGTAGGCTGGAAACTAAATTATTACAAGCAGGGGCAGATCCATGTTGACGGGTGGGGGTGCCACGGCACCCAGCGATCTCGGAAAAAACCTTGTATATATATGTATATATGTATAAAAAATCAATATATATTAACTTTGCCACCCACTAAACAAAATGGTGAATAGTTCAATTGGTAAAGGAGATGATTTGCAATATGAGCAATGCGGGTTCGAACTTTGCCACAAGCATAAATTTTTGGCAAGCTTTTTCTTTCTTTCTTTCTTTTCTTTTCTTTTTTGTCTTTTTCATTAATGTGTGAGGGGCTTTAGTATTTTTTTCTTTCCATTCATTCTTATTTATTTACTATTCTTTATTAATTCAAATTGACTCCTTTTCACCGTAATTAATTCTTAATTTTTCTTACTTTCTCTTTCACTAATTATTAATCTCTTGATATGAATGTTGCGTGTTTATTCTTTTATCAATTAATGAGTACTGAATTATGAACGTCATATAAATATTATTAAGAATATATTTAAATAGTAGTTTTAAAAATGATGAATATTATTATTAGAGTTCTTTTAATTGAAAGGTTCTTTCGATCTTCATCGACGTTCTTGCTAAGTAAGATGATTAGGTTGAAACTACAATATTTATTCTCTCTACTATATATTTGCAACAATAGATAAAGTCAATGAAATATGAAGATATTAAGTTAACACTAATAGATATGGTTTATACAAGCTCAAATTTTAATGTGAAAAAACTTTTTCTCCCTCAAAGTTTCAACGAATAAGGCCGCTAATTCCTAAAAAGAAATAAAAATTGAATTGTTTAGCTATCTCTAATCTCAAAATATCTAAAAGGAAATATTACTAACATGCATGTTTGATCGATTTATTTATAAAAATAGAAAAAGATAAATAACCCGAATTGTAATCCAAAATTAAAACAACCGACCCGTTTATTTTACTTGATCGATGTGGCACCCAGGACCTCCAAATCCTAGATCTGCCTCTGATTACAAGCATGGTTCATTCAACATTACCAGATACAATGATCAAGCATCTGTCATCTTGTAGTCTCCCTTGATATAATTAAGTATTTTAATTACCCACCTATTTCACGAGTAGAGATAGATAGACATTTGTTTTTTCATGTTCCTTCAAATATGCATGGTAACATACACGTATTTACAGAACAGACTTGCTAAACAATCCCGAAACCTCAGGAATGCTCAGGTTGGAAAAGAGGGGGACTATTCCAACTTACGAGAACAGAGAAACATCAAAGAAGTGAAATAAATGAGCAACACTGAAGATTATTAAAGTGGAACAGCTAACATACCTCATCTTCATCATCGTCTCCCCCATCTTCTTTGTTCTTCTTGAGACTGGTTGTACCCCCCTCCTTGCTAATGGGCAACTTCATTGCTCCAAAGGGTGTGTCCACATTTATGTTACCTTTCATGGAATAGCCAGTACCTCTCCCTCTGATCATGTCCCAAAGAGCAGAGCCAAAGTCCTTGGGCCTGAAGGCTATGGGAAGATCGATATAGGTGATTCCATTTTTTTCAAGTGTAGCTGATTTCTCAAGCTCTGCACCACCAACATTCACATCGGAGAGCCAAAGATCATAATCAAGGCTATTGAGCCCCAAATCAAAGTCGTTCTTGTTTTCCAGCTTTAACTTAAGAACTGCTACAGTTTCCTCGAAAGAGAACCTCTGGAAATGAATTTTCTCAACATCAATATCTGGCTTGTAAGGTATAGGAATCTCTCCATTTTTCTCAAGAGGAATAGTTATCCTACCAAAAACAGGCACATCAACTATGAGGTCAACCTTGATCTTATACGGAATGATGCTTCCCGGCTTAATATCATGGTATGTAGTTTTGATGTCATCATAAACCAGATTAAGTGGTATTTTGACGGTCTCAGAACCATGTGCATGGATTGTTCCAGCATCAGGGATCAATCCAGAAAGCAGTTTCCTTCCATCACTCTCAATTAAGTAGTTTATGTCAATGAGAGGAATTGGAATGGGGTTCGGGTTCTTCACAAGCACATCAACAACTATTTCAGCCTTTTCAAGATTGATATGAGGAATATGAATTCCAGAGACATCTGCAGTTGGTTTTCCAAAACCTATTGTTTCCTCGATTTTCTCACCAATATCATGGATGAAGTCCTTAACTTTTTCAATAAAACCACCCTTTTGCTCATCTTTCTTGTCATCGTTCTCCTCCTTGTCCTTGTCCTTGAAGACCCTTTCGACAATCTCTGGATTTTCCGAAGACGACATACCTAAGAAGCAAAAGAAAGAATATTCAATGACTTACATAGTAGACTTACAACAGGTATTCAAGACACAAATATACCAGCAAGCAACAAAAGGGTGTTCAATGTGTTACATAACTGAGCACCACAAATAGAAAGTATGTTTATATTGCTTCTAGAGGATTGCTACGAAAATAACGGGAAGCATTTTTATATCTTACTGCACTTTAATAATACATCCTTAAATCATACTTGAATAAATTTGTCATACATATAGTGTGGATGACAAAAAGTGTACTGCTTGTGCAACTACCAGTGCCAGTTGTGAGAAACTAAGTATTTAATCCAAAACTTTAGACAGTCGGTAGAATAGCCCAGGACCACTAAGGCATTAGCCAGAGTAGCTAGGACCATTATAAAATCCGCTAAACCCCTTTTCTCTAGAATGCTCTACATTGTAATTTAGTTCTTTTCTTCTTCTCTTTTTGCAAAGCAATGAGCCTCAAAGGCTGAAGACTGAGATTCGATCTAAATGCGAACATTGTGAGATAAATATCTTTCTTAACATGTGAAAGGTAGGGTGCTCACAACTGACTTGTCCCTCTACGCCAAAATTCCAAGGTTTGAAGGTGAACCTGGAAGTTTCTTTCTTTGTTTACTTTTCTCAAGGGGAGGTGGCTCAACGGACCACGAATGTGCCTTGAGCAAAATTGGTAACTTGATAGTTGAAGGGGTAAAGTGAGCATTTAACTTGTGCCTGCTTTTTTAAATGTTTTGCACGTGCACTCACTGTGGGATAACAGTCATTTTTGCTTGAACTTCAGCTACATGTGCGTGAAGTTCAGACAAAAATGGCTGAAGTAAGGCAAAAATGACTGAAGTCCACAAAAACTATTAAATTTCAGACAGTGTCATTTGATTTTGTTAAGCCTTAACTACAGACACCACATGTCTGAAGTGTTATATGGGCAAAAATTTCAAATGGCGGTTACTAGTTAAAAGGCGGCGACAAAACAGGCCGCCCCATGAATTTCACTAGTTCAGGTAGCTTGATGGGATGAGTTGAGAGGGGAAAAACAAGATCAAAGCCATAGAACAAATATGGGAGAATTAAGTGAAAATGGGCTTATCAATAGTTGACTCTTGATACTACATTCAAGAATCTGAACATCCAACCCAAAATCAAATCTTTAAGACATAAAATAGAACAGCTAAAGACCATTATAAACTCCTTTGAAACCCTAATACAACCAACAGAGAACAGGTCTATTATGTTCATATCCCAACAGAAACAAAAAACACTAGGTCATTTTCCCATCTATCCTAACCTTGGCAGACAGAGGTACCTGAGTTACCTTGTACATGTTGTTGGTGTGAGGTGACAGGTATCTATTCTCTAACAAGTAATGCTATAAGAATAAAACATAAAACTTTAATCTTTGCTCACAAGATTGACTACTTGTGCAAATTCTTGCATCATAAACAAGTCAACTAAAAGCATACATACAAATCTGACAGTCAAGAATGATATTCAAACACATTCAGATAAATCAAGAACCAGAGTAACTAAGGATCTGATCAGATCAATTCATAAGTACAGAAAAGGGTAAAAAAGATGACATTTTGGGAAATCAAGATTCAAGACTGATATGCAAAGCAAAGAACTTGATATTCAGACTTCAATTTTATTACAAAACACAAAAAGGGGTTGATCTAAATCTGATCAAGAGGGTAAAAAAGTGCAGAGCAGAAGAAAAAAATACAGAAAAAATGATTACCTTTTGCTTGGAATTTGCTGGAAAACTTGTTGATTTTGGACAGAGAAGTGTAATGTGTAGACTGATATATAGTACAAGTGGTTCTTTGTTATTGTCAACACATGTCTTCCGCCTGTGGACATTAATTTGTGTTGACCATCATGACAAAAACTTGTAAATTATCTCTATTTCTTTTTCACATAAATATTTATCATTTAATTTCACAAAATGTCTCCAATTTATAGGATTTTATATTTTATACTAGATACAGACCTCATGCCAGCACGGGGCTCAATATATATTACTTTTTCTGTCTAAGTTTAGGAAAAATTTCTAAATTACATAGCTTTAAATAAACTATTTTCCATATTTCCCTATATTTTTTTAAAATCTCTAAAATCCCTTATTTTAATAATGTATCCGTATTAATGTATTAATGTATCCGCGCTTTCACTAATGTATCCGGATTGGGAAATCCCTTATTTTAATAATGTATCTGTATTAATGTATCCGCGCTTTCACTAATATATCCGGATTGCTGTATTAATGCATTAATGTATCCGCGCTTTCACTAATGTATCCGGATTAGGAAATCCCTTATTTTAATAATGTATCTGTATTAATGTATTAATGTATCCGCACTTTCATTAATGTATCCAGATTGAGTTAATTTTAAGGGATTAATGTAATTAGAAAAAAAGTAGGGATAGATAGTAATTTCATCTTTACACAATGTGATTTATGTAAGTTATACTATAATTTATTTATGTGATATACATGGAATTTGAAGTTAACCAAGTTTTTAACATGTCGTTTTATATATTAAAGTCAATCAATTTTTTTTATATTTTTAATATATATAGAAATAGATATTTTATAAGTTGCTAATTATTGTGATTTATAGTAACTTTTATGTAATTTTCACAAAATATATATTACTTTCCTTGTGTTAATTTATGTGATACAAATGAAATTTCAAAAGTCAATCAATTTTTTTATAAATTCTTTTTGATATTTAAGTTATTAATTATTATGATTTACAATATATTTTTTGTATTTTATATAATATATATCTCTCTCTTTATTCCAATTTGTGTGGTATAGATGAAATTTTGAGAGTTAGCGAAAACTTTTTATATATTTTCAAATATTTTAAGCTATTAATTATTATGATTTATAATACTTTTTACATAATTTTAAAATATATATAAAGTGATAAAAGACAAAAATTTTAAAAAGGAAACAATAAAATTACCAAACTACCCCTGGCTAAAAGCAGGCATGTTGACGAAGTGCAGCCTGCTTGTAGCCACAAAAATCTCTAAAATCCCTTATTTTAATAATGTATCTGTATTAATGTATTAATATATCCGCGCTTTCACTAATGTATCTGGATTGAAAAATCCCTTATTTTAATAATGTATCCGTATTAATGTATTAATGTATCTGCGCTTTCACTAATGTATCCGGATTGCTGTATTGATGTATTAATGTTTCTGCGCTTTCATTAATGTATCCAGATTGGGTTAATTTTAAGAGATTAATGTAATTAGAAAAAAAGTAGGGATATATAGTAATTTCATCTTTACACAATGTGATTTATGTAAGTTATACTTTAATTTATTTATGTGATATACATGGAATTTGAAGTTAACCAAATTTTTAACATGTCGTTTTATATATTAAAGTCAATCAATTTTTTTAAATATTTTTTAATATATATAGAAATAGATATTTTATAAGTTGCTAATTATTGTGATTTATAGTAACTTTTACGTAATTTTCACAAAATATATATTACTTTCCTTATGTTGATTTATGTGACACAAATGAAATTTCAAAAGTCAATCAATTTTTTTATAAATTCTTTTTGATATTTAAGTTATTAATTATTATGATTTACAATATATTTTTTGTATTTTATATAATATATATCTCTCTCTTTATTCCAATTTGTGTGGTATAAATGAAATTTTGAGAGTTAACGAAAACTTTTTATATTTTCAAATATTTTAAGCTATTAATTATTATGATTTATAATACTTTTTACATAATTTTTAAAATATATATAAAGTGATAAAAGACAAAAATTTTAAAAAGGAAACAATAAAATTACCAAACTACCCCTGGCTACAAGCAGGCATGTTGACGAAGTGCAGCCTGCTTGTAGCCGCAAAAATCTCTAAAATCCCTTATTTTAATAATGTATCTGTATTAATGTATTAATATATCCGCGCTTTCACTAATGTATCCGGATTGGAAAATCCCTTATTTTAATAATGTATCCGTATTAATGTATCTGCGCTTTCACTAATGTCTCCGAATTGCTGTATTGATGTATTAATGTATCCGCGCTTTCATTAATGTATCCAGATTGGGTTAATTTTAAGGGATTAATGTAATTAAAAAAAAGTAGGGATAGGTAGTAATTTCATCTTTACACTTTGTGATTTATGTAAGTTATACTTTAATTTATTTATGTGATATACATGGAATTTGAAGTTAACCGAATTTTTATCATGTCGTTTTATATATTAAAGTCAATCAATTTTTTTAAATATTTTTTAATATATATAGAAATAGATTTTTTATAAGTTGCTAATTATTGTGATTTATAGTAACTTTTACGGAATTTTCACAAAATATATATTACTTTCCTTGTGTTGATTTATGTGATACAAATGAAATTTCAAAAGTCAATCAATTTTTTGATAAATTCTTTTTGATATTTAAGTTATTAATTATTATGATTTACAATATATTTTTTGTATTTTATATAATATATATCTCTCTCTTTATTCCAATTTGTGTGGTATAGATGAAATTTTGAGAGTTAGCGAAAACTTTTTATATATTTTCAAATATTTTAAGCTATTAATTATTATGATTTATAATACTTTTTACATAATTTTTAAATATATATTAAGTGATAAAAGACAAAAATTTTAAAAAGGAAACAATAAAATTACCAAACTACCCTTGGCTACAAGCAGGCATGTTGACGAAGTGCAGCCTGCTTGTAGCCGCAAAAATCTCTAAAATCCCTTTTTTTAATAATGTATCTGTATTAATATATTAATATATCCGCGCTTTCACTAATATATCTGGATTGGAAAATCCCTTATTTTAATAATGTATCCGTATTAATGTATTAATGTATCTGCGCTTTCACTAATGTATCCGGATTGCTGTATTGATGTATTAATGTATCCGCGCTTTCATTAATGTATCCAGATTGGGTTAATTTTAAGAGATTAATGTTATTAGAAAAAAAAGTAGGGATAGATAGTAATTTCATCTTTACACAATGTGATTTATGTAAGTTATACTATAATTTATTTATGTGATATACATGGAATTTGAAGTTAACCAAGTTTTTAACATGTCGTTTTATATATTAAAGTCAATCAATTTTTTTTATATTTTTAATATATATAGAAATAGATATTTTATAAGTTGCTAATTATTGTGATTTATAGTAACTTTTATGTAATTTTCACAAAATATATATTACTTTCCTTGTGTTAATTTATGTGATACAAATGAAATTTCAAAAGTCAATCAATTTTTTTATAAATTCTTTTTGATATTTAAGTTATTAATTATTATGATTTACAATATATTTTTTGTATTTTATATAATATATATCTCTCTCTTTATTCCAATTTGTGTGGTATAGATGAAATTTTGAGAGTTAGCGAAAACTTTTTATATATTTTCAAATATTTTAAGCTATTAATTATTATGATTTATAATACTTTTTACATAATTTTAAAATATATATAAAGTGATAAAAGACAAAAATTTTAAAAAGGAAACAATAAAATTACCAAACTACCCCTGGCTAAAAGCAGGCATGTTGACGAAGTGCAGCCTGCTTGTAGCCACAAAAATCTCTAAAATCCCTTATTTTAATAATGTATCTGTATTAATGTATTAATATATCCGCGCTTTCACTAATGTATCTGGATTGAAAAATCCCTTATTTTAATAATGTATCCGTATTAATGTATTAATGTATCTGCGCTTTCACTAATGTATCCGGATTGCTGTATTGATGTATTAATGTTTCTGCGCTTTCATTAATGTATCCAGATTGGGTTAATTTTAAGAGATTAATGTAATTAGAAAAAAAGTAGGGATATATAGTAATTTCATCTTTACACAATGTGATTTATGTAAGTTATACTTTAATTTATTTATGTGATATACATGGAATTTGAAGTTAACCAAATTTTTAACATGTCGTTTTATATATTAAAGTCAATCAATTTTTTTAAATATTTTTTAATATATATAGAAATAGATATTTTATAAGTTGCTAATTATTGTGATTTATAGTAACTTTTACGTAATTTTCACAAAATATATATTACTTTCCTTGTGTTGATTTATGTGATACAAATGAAATTTCAAAAGTCAATCAATTTTTTTATAAATTCTTTTTGATATTTAAGTTATTAATTATTATGATTTACAATATATTTTTTGTATTTTATATAATATATATCTCTCTCTTTATTCCAATTTGTGTGGTATAGATGAAATTTTGAGAGTTAGCGAAAACTTTTTATATATTTTCAAATATTTTAAGCTATTAATTATTATGATTTATAATACTTTTTACATAATTTTTAAATATATATAAAGTGATAAAAGACAAAAATTTTAAAAAGGAAACAATAAAATTACCAAACTACCCCTGGCTACAAGCAGGCATGTTGACGAAGTGCAGCCTGCTTGTAGCCGCTTCTTTCTACTAAGTAGTAATTAAAATATTAAATCTTTGGAGACTTGGAAAAAATATGAGGTGTTTGAAAATGATAAACATATATGTAATTGAATATGCAATCTATAACTATATTATGATCATTATTTTCCGTTGACATATAATTTATTGAGATTTTTTTATTTTCATTATTTTTAAGGAAAGATTATACAACAAGGTAAACATGTAATATGTTTTTATGATAAATCACTATCATTTAAAAAATTACAATTTGTAGCTATATGTAAGATTTTATAGCAAATTTTTTTCTCCTCTCCCCCTCTCTCTCTCTCTCTCTCTCTCTCTCTCTCTCTCTACCTCTCACCCCTCTCTCTCTCCAGCCCAAAAAATATTCCACATAAATATAACAATTGTATTTTGTATTATGTATCAAATGTATTTGTATTTCATATCAACTGTATACGTATTATGTATCAATTGTATACATATTTCGTATCAATTGTATTATGATAATTTGTATTATGGTAATTGTATCTGTTGACACAAATTGTGTTCGTTAATACAATTAATACAATTATATTCGATATATGATACAAATCAATTGTATTCAAACAATTATATTTGTATTCTGTATCAATTGTATTCGTGATACAACGAATACAACATGTATTCATCTTCTCTCCTCCCTCTCTCGATCTCGCTCACCTCTCTCCTCCTAAAATGAATGTAATTGTATTCATTTTGATACAAATTAGTTGTATCAATTGTATTCATGATACAACCTGATATAACGAATACAACATGTATTCATCCTCTCACCTCTCTCTCTCTCTCAAGATCTCGCTCGCTTCTCTCCTCCCAAAATGAATACAGTTGTATTCATTTTGATACAAATGAGTTGTATCAATTGTATTTGTGATACAACCTGACATAACAAATACAACATGTATTCAAACTCTCTCGAATGAAGGAGATAACTTTGCTAGGGTAAGAACCACTAGCACCCGTCCACTCAACTCTCGGGACACCCGGCATTGCTAAGGTCATAGTCTTAGCATAACAATTAAGAATAGCATGATATGGGGAGAGTCAATCCATACCCAAAATAACATCAAAGTCTATCATACCCCAATGATCAAGTCTACCCAAGTATCATACCTGACCAAAGAAAAAAGACAGGATTGATACATTCGATCCACCACTAACGACTCACCCACTGGTGTAGAAACATAAATAGGCACAAGCATGCTATCAGACATCATATCAAACCCAACAGAAAATTGGTAGACACATACGAGAAAGTAGACCCCGGATTAAACAATACCAGGTCAATGGCAAACTGGGACGATACATGTAATCACAACATCAGAAGTCTCAGACTCAGGCCTCATTGGAAAAGTATAACACTGTTCCTCTCGACCACCACCCATTTGAGAAGTACCTTGACCTCCACTCTGCAGAGCTGAAGCACCCCTACCAGAAGTCTTGCCGCCTTTGCTAGACTGATCTCTGCCTCGAGCCCTGGCCAAAGGCGCTGAATATCTAGCTGGAGCAGCTGAATAAGTATGATGGGGCCTTAAGTGAGTCTGTAGAGGTCATTGTCGAATCATATGACCTGGATCCCCACAACCATAACACGACCTCGGCATGGATAACTGTTGTTGCAAACCAGATGAGCTACCATGGCCACCTTGGCTAGATCCATAAGATCCTCAGGATGAATGCCCACTCCCTATTGGCATAGAGGCATGAACCGACCCACGGTGCTGAGCCACTACCTCTATGTGAACCCTTGCCTCCAGATGAGGCACCATAAAACTGACCAGAAGAACAAGTCCTCTTAGATCTCCGAACTCCTCCCTAACCATCAACTCTGCCTCCTTGGCGGTGCTTACAATGGACTGGAAGGAAGCCCCCTCTGGCTGCTCTGAACACATATAACTTGGTGGAGAAAGTCAACCCTCTCATAAACCTACGAACTCTCTCTGCCTCATCGGGAACAATAGTCATGGTGTGCCTGGATAGCTCACAGAAATGAGCCTTATACTCAGTATCAGTCAAACTGCCTTGTCTTAAGTCCTCAAACATCAGTCGACTCTCCTCTCTCACGTTCCAAGGGATGAAGCTATCCTGGAAAGTACTAGATAATGTATCCCACTCAGCCGAAGGAGATCCAACTAGCGCGGATCCACAAAGCTAAAGTGCAACAAAACAAACACCACGAGCACCCACCATACCTACTGCCTCAAGCATCTCATGGCACAAAGTCAATAACTCGTGAGCATCCTCGCTTTTACCACCCTAAAACTGGGGTGGTTTCATCTTCTGAAACCTCTCATAACACTACTGCTCAGTTGTCGTCAAAATAACCTCAGGAGTAATCTGAACACCCACAACCAGTGCTGGAACCACTGGTAGCTGACCCATATGATCCTATATATTTAGAGCCTGCTGCTGACCTGGAGTCTGCACCCCCAATCCAATCTGAGAACCATGTGGTGTACTTGTCACACCACCCTGAGAGAAGTTCTCTAGCACACCCAACATCCTCAACAACGTCTCCGGAAACAAAGGAGCACCAAGAGAAGCCAGCCTCAATCCAATAAAACGAAAGAAATGCGGAAAGATAAAACAAGAATAAGATAAAAGCGGAAAAACTTATTCTTTATATAATAACCCCAAAACTTGGTTGTCACGTGTATAATCCACTAAAGGATAAAGTGCAGAAATAAAATAATTACAAGTCTCAATGTCTTTATTTCTCAAATAGAATAAAGCATAACAAAAAGGAAAAGAGGGCCCGCCGAGATGACAAACAACTACCTCTCAAAATCCATCAACAAGCCTCAGAATGGAAGAAGAAGAAAGACAAGCATACGGTACCGGGCTCGGAACCTACACAAGTGTAGAAACAAGGAATGAGTACCAAATAACATGGTACTCAGCAAGCAACCTAATAAACAAAGCAAACTAGCTAGAAGTCGAATACTTCTTTCATCCCAATCGAACCTCCTCAAACTACAATCTACATAGAAATCAGCCCAATCTAACAGTTTCACAAATACACAGTTCACAAGGCTTAACCACACAGTTCAATAGTCACAGTTTCAACAACCCACATGTATTAAGTTTACCAATTCACAATTAACAAGTAGATCAATCACAAGTATAAAAAAGGCATTAAATCACACTAATGAAACTCTTGCCGGAACCATTTCTCTTCGGCACAATATCACTAGCCGGAACCATTTTCCATCGGCTTTATATCACATCACTAGCCGGAACCATTTCCCTTCGGTTTTATATCAAATTACTAGCCGAAACTATTTCCCTTCGACTTTATATCAAATCACTAGTCGGAACCATTTCCCTTCGGCTTTACATCATTTCACTAGCCGGAACCATTTTTCTTCAGCTTTATATCACATGTCTCATCACGATGTACAATAATCAATGCACATAAGTGATTTCACACCATAAGGAAGAGACACAATTCAAGCAATTCAAGTCCACATTCATGCCATCAAAGCATTTCATCAATCAATCAAATAGGGGCCACAACAAGGCAATTCACAAAGCATTTATGATTAGCAAGTTACTTTTTCATTAATTCCCTTTTTATTAGTTAAGATTAATAAAGTGGAACAATGAACCCTTCCTCAATCCCATTACTCCCCAACACACACAATAAAAGAGAATAGACGATTCTACTAGATTACAAAGTTAAGAGATCACTTGCCTTAATACAATCAATTAATCAATCTGAAGCTTGAGTTTTTCCCTTTTGAATAATATCCAATGCCCTACAATCTAGTTCAATCAAGTAACCACAATAAGATTTAGGAAAATAACAACTCCCAATTTATGTATTTGAAAAATGGGTCAATCAACTCAAGAACCCAATTTTGAAATTGAAGTTTAAATTCGAAAATCTTTACTTGAAAACATTACCCAAGGCATTTGGAATTCATTGGTAAAAACTATTTCGAAAAAGGGATAAAAATCAGTTCATAATCACCATTTTAGTTTAGAAGTCAAGTTCATAAAAAACCTTGCCATTTGCCAATCAAAATCTCAAGTTTTGATGTTAAAATCAATGAATAATCAAAGGGAAATGAAGTTTTAGGGTAAAAAAAACTTACTCAAATGATTTAGCACAAGAAATCTCTTCAAAATCGCCTCCAAGGGTTTTACCGAGCTCAAAAATGGAAAATGGGGCTTAAACCCCAAAAATGTCAAGTGAAAACCTCCCTTTGTTGTCGCAAAAGCGAACTCTAGTTCTCAAAAGTGAACTCAGATAAAATCCGTCCTTCACGATCGTGAACATACCTTCGCTAAAGCGATGGTTGCAATCGCGACACACCCCATCCCGATCGCGAAGGTCAATGGGAGTGACCTCTCGTGAACGTGACCAATGCTTCACTAAAGCGATGCTCATAAAAGTGAGCCATCCATCGCTAAAGTGAAGCACACAGACACCAGAAATATCAACCAACTCTCAAAATATCAAAAAATCTCTCGGGATTCATTTAGAACCCCGTAAACATAAACCATATATGCAAATAAACTATACTCGACATTCTAGACTCAATGGAACCATCAAAATACGAATATGAAGTGTCCTTGACCCAACTTCTTTGAAAGTCACAAGGAATAAATATAATGCTTAAAATGGCCAAATCAAACTTGGGACCTCCGAAAATTCAACCAAGACCTCACCTAGGCCTAAAATCATTCCTTAAATCCAACGGAACTCTTGAAATTCCGTTCCTAGCATCTGAATCCTAAATGTTGACCAAAGCCAACTCAAGGCTAAAATCTCAATAATTTCCAACTTAGGAGCTCAAATCCTCAAAATGACTCAGAATCTAAAACCGACAACTCACTTAGACTAGATTCCAAATTCCTAAACTGATGGAATTGATGAAATTCTATTCGACACTCAAAAATCCAAAAGATACCGAAATTCACTTTTAAGCAACTTAGCCTTTCAATAACAAAACTTGCAAAATTTCTCAACTTTTTACTCAAGGTTGAAACCAATTTTCAAAACTCAAACAAGAATAACTCGGGGTCAATTTTGGGAGGGCAAAACAATAATTTTATGAAAATTTCCAAAAATGACCAACCGGGTCATTACAGTGATAAACTTTTAGGTATGCTTCGGTCTAATTTCTTGATTGGGCTTCTTAGATAATGCCTATTATATATTTCATGTAATTTTGGATGGTATTTGTCGGGTATTTAGCTTTTCTCTTGTTATTCCATCTTTTCTTGATTTTGTAGGAGCTTTGGGCTTAGTGTGGGTGTTGGGGTCCTTAGTTTAGGCTTGTAGATTATCTTGTGGTATAGATTATCTTGTTTATCCTTGTTAGGATTGGTACTTTGTGGCCTTAGAGTAAGTTGGACCTTAGATGCTTTTGATTGTGTTTTACCGCCATCGTAGTTATGATTTGCTCTCTATAGGGCTTGTATTGGGTTGTTCTCCTGGTGTTGGTGCTTGTGACCTTGGTGGCTTGTCGTAGCTGTGGGTTGGCCCTAGCTATGCTCAGTCAGGGACTGGAGTGGTATAGTTGGGGTAGGGTGTCGTCCCTTGAGTTGGTCCTTTTTTTTTAATTGATTTGAGACCTCTTCTTTGGTCTCTGCATTTGTCGTTTAGCGATAAAATTGTTATACTCTTATTGAGCTTGGTTATATTATTGCGTCCGAGGCCGTATATGAGGACCAGTTGGATCCTAGGTTAGTACTATCTGCTTTGGTAGCGTGGTTTAGTTGGCTATATAATTATTTGATTTTGAGAGCCTTGTTTGGATGCTAGTGATGGCATGCATTGCATTATTTGCTCATTCTTACGGATTTTGTGGTACGATTCCGGCCTATGCATTGTCATATTTATCATTCCTGATGAGATACTGTTTTACTCAATTTTTATTCTAAACGGGTTTTAACAAAAGTCGTACTATTTGGATCACTTGACTTACTACTTTTTGAGATTATGAGGCGTCAGGGATGTGCTACTTTTTCTACTTGAGATATTAGAGGCATCTGGGATGTGCTCAGTTTTTATAGTTGAAGCGTCGACATCCTTTCTTGCATGCTTTTGGTTTTGTTGGCGCCCTGGGTTTACTCTTGCTAGTTGGGTGGCTGACACCCTTGGGAGTTTAGTGGCCATCTAGGCGGCCCCATTATTGGTTACTCACGGTTTGAGGCCATTACTTCTGGTTGGAGGCCGATGCTCATGGTTCTAGGCCATTACTTTCGGTTCGAGGCTGATGCCCACAGTTTGAGGCCAATGCTTAGGATTCGAGGCTGTTACCTCTAGTTAGAGGTTTGGATGGTTACTGATGGTCCCGCTGCTCACCCTCTATTCATATGCATCTTTTATCACTAGTATACTTGTTTGTTGATTGCACCTTCTAGTTTATGGGAGGCGGTTGGATTATGATTGATGTTTGTACCTTCCGAGCTTATGGGGTCCGATTAGGTTATTATTTGGCCATATTCTATTCTCTGTTATTAATTTTCTAATAGCTGATAGGTTTTGCCTTTAGAATTACAGAAGTGAGTCCTCCTGACCCTGGGTAGTTGACTTAGTAACTTAGTTGCTTGAGATTAGGTTGTTGGCTTATGTTCCAGATACGTTCTTGACTCGGCTTCTTACCCTTTGTTTCCTGTTTCTATTCTTTATTGCCTGTCTACTTTAGTATCTCCTATCTAGTTACTTGTGCTATACTTTCCTTATTACTTGTTGTTTATGTTTGTGTTATCTTTTGAGCTCAGTCGACGATCCCTACTGAGTATCATTTTTGGTACTCATACTACACTTCTGCTCCCTACAGATCCTAGTTTGAGTTATCGCTGTTGATTTAGAGTCGTATGGAGCAACTTGGAGTTTGGAGACTAGTGTGAGGTCTTGGTGTTCGGAGTTGTCGATTTTTGCCTATTTTTGTCTAGGCTTAGTCTTTATATTGTAATCAGAGACAACTTGTACTTATCTTGTATTTGTAAAATCTTTGTACTCTTTCTTTGGATTAGATGCTCAACTACTAACTAATGCTAGGTCTTGGGGTGGTTTATATTTTGTATTTCTATTAATTCCCTTTCTTCGCTTGTTTTAAGCTTTATGCTTCTTTCTGTTGGCTTTCGCTTGGTAGTATGATGCTTATGGCACTAGACTAAGGGTTAGGCTTACCTACTGGTGGGGTGTAGTAGGTGTCATCATGACCTAAGAAATTGGGTTGTGACGATTTGGTATCTGAGCTCTAGGTTGACCGGCATCTTTAGTATGAGGGCAAATGCCTAGTAGAGTCCTGCGGATCAGTGCAGAGACATCTATACCCATCTTCGAGAGGCTATAGGGCATTCTTAGGAAATTCTATTCTTGACTCATGATCGTGTGTTTTCGCTTCGATTAACCTCTAAGTTGCTTCTTTGGAATCTACTCTCTCCTAGATGGATAACATGAAGTATTTGATGGATGTGGACGGAGCATCAACACATTCCACCAGAGTTTTAGCATGTGATCGGATTAAAGGGCCTTAGTCGGGCATGAACCTTGAGATCAAAGGTATTCTTCAGCATTTAGAGAGGTTAAGGGGAGTCCAAGCTTCGAAAAGATCATTGACTACCTTTGATCCTGAAGATTTAATGTTAGGAGGTTTGAGCTTCTTCGAGGGTACACCTTAGGCTGGCGCGATTTATGGTGCATCGGGTGCTTCTCAGAGCAGAGTTTTGTTGAATGATCCTCAACATGGTTTGTCGTCCATTTCTAACTATGTGTTGGAATTTCTATAGTGGGCTGGGCATAGCCCCACATTGTTCCCTTAAGATCAGGAGTTGAGTTAGGGGTTCATTGGAGGGTTGGCCTTGCCACTCTAATTGGCATTGGAGCATCTGATATCACCAAGGTCTACCTTTCCCCAGGTTGTGAGTCATGTGAGGGCTATGAAACATGTGTGCCTTAAGACTTACAACGATAGCAGTAAGAGGCCTCGCTATCAATACAATAGTGATAATATTCCACTTCGAGGTAGGCATCAGTTCAGTGAGGGTCATCCTTCTTCTCGACATATCAGGCCTATGAAGGTAGCATCTTAGGGGTTTTGAGATAGGTCGTGGTGCTTACGACAGGCAGAGTTCAGGTCAGACTTCTCATGGTGGTCATTCTGAACCTTCAGGTGTTGGGTCTCATGTTACTCCAGTTGGGTCTTCGCAGCCTATTGCTCTCGGTAAGGGTTATTACAAGTGTGGTGAAGTGAGCCACCATGTCAGAGATTGTCACAGGTCCCTGGTGCAGTTAGCTAGGGGTGGTTCTGAGCATGGTAGAGGTAGTTGGGGCAGATCATCGCATTCTTCATTCCAAGCTTCATGCTATAGAGGTTGCTATGATTGTGGAGGGCTTGACCACCAGTCTAGAGATTGCCCCATGTCGAAATTACTTTTTCAGGCATTGCAGATATCTGATACTCCCCAGGATAGGGTGGTCAGACCTTGTTGTACCTGTGGGGAGCTTGGTCATCGATCTAGAGCTTGTCCCCAGTGTGGGACCATGAGGAGATATACTCAGTTAGATCAGTCTGGTGGGTTGTTGGAACCTTCAGTCAGAGATGACACCTTTGGTGTTGCTGGTTCTACCTCAGGTGCTCAAGTTGAGGTCAGACACGATCTATTCTATGTTTTTGCAGGCCGTCCCATGGCCGAGGATCTAGGTATCCCTTCTTTGGATGTGATTTCATGGCTTTACCTCTTTGTTCTTATTTTTGTTTGATTTGGAGTTTTCATACCCATTCGGGTTTATTTGTCTTATTATCTATCACTGGCCTATTATGGCAGCTGGATTTGAGGATTGTGTTCGTGATGTGCCTCTTGCAGTTGATTTCTTTTAGTAGTGGATAGACTAGGCTGTGTTGCTTCTATTTGGGGAGTAGTTGAGTAACTCCCCGTGCCTTTGCCTTTATAGTTCTGTTGTGGTTGTGGCCTTGGGATTATTGGTTTCCCTTTTTGGCCACCCTTGTTGTATGTTTTTGCTGTGATGCTAACCCTTGTTTGATAGGTGGCTAGACTAGTTTGCCCGGTTTGGGTTTTATGTATTATTGGGCCTAGTTAGCTTGAGAGGTTGGCTTAGTTGTGTGTTGTCCCTTTTGAGCAATAGTTGGGAGATTGCTAGTTTTTGGAGTTGTGTGTTGGGTAGTTTCCCTTCTTTAGTTGTGGTAGTCCTTTTTGGTTGCTTTCTCCCTTTGCCTTAGTCTTTTCTCAATTGCGGAATTGTGTTTTCGCTCATTCGGTCCTCTTGGATATTCTCTCTTCTTGTGTTCTTAGAGTTTGGTTATGGCTAGCCGGAATTTAGAGATGTGACTCCTTGTGATTCTTTGTTGTGCCTTGTTTTTGGTGTTGATTCCTTATAGCTAAGTTGATAACTCTCGAGGTTGATGTGTGATTTAGGGTTAGAATAGTGGTGTTCGTCGGTGGTTTCAGACCTTAGCTTTATTAGAAAATGGAAATTTACTAAAAAGGTTCATCTTTAGGACGGGGTCAAAGTAATTCGTGGGATTTATGAGTGTGCTCTAGTTTAGGATGCATGGTTTGCTTTTTTCATGCTTGGTAGCTTGCGTGGTTTGAAAAGAGTTTGGTACCCTTAGGCCACTACCAACCCGTTGACTATGTTGATACGTAACTGTTGGCTTGGTTTCCTTAGACTAGGGTAGTTGGTTCAGATTTTTGGTGGCAGAGTAGCTTGTGGGCTCCTAATGTCAGTCTTTCAGAAGTTTCTTTGCTTGGAGTAGGCCAATAGAGCAGGGCTCAGTGCATATTTGTCGTTCGCAGGATGGCCCTCCTTTGGATCAGCGTGGTTAGCTTCATGAGGTTGTGTTTCAGTTGGATTTCGTTAATTTTAGGAGTTAGAAATGGATTTTGGGCCTTGCCTTCGGCTAAGTTCTTCATCGTGGCAGTTGTCCCCCCTTGATGTTCAGATAGAGTATGTATTTATTTCAAGGTTTGTGTTGTATGGCCTTGTAGGCATGTTTCTGATGGTGCTGGAGATGTTCAGGATAGATACGGTCCGACATATTGCTTTTGATGGTTGAAAGATGTTATATGTGGATCGTAAGGTGAGTTTTTGATTTGGAAGTTGGGTTGCATCTGCCATGGTCCTGCGCTCGCTCTATTATGTGGTTTTGGTCTTCTCAGATGAATCTGGTGCTTTTAGGCAAGTTCAGTTTCGTTGGGCCACAGTTGGAGCACAAAGTAGATTTGGAGGAGTTTTTGGAGTTTTGAAGTGAATTTGAGTATTTTCCTCTTAGCTTGAGTTCTGTGTTTGTGTTGTTCTATCAGAGAGGGTGTCTGAGGATTTGGCGGAGTATGCGGACCAGGTATCCTCGTCTTTTCGTGCCTTTAGGCTTTGACTATCCTTTTGCTTTTGCGGATGAAGGTCCTTTTAGTAGTGGATGTTGTAATGACCCTCAAGGTCATTTCCTTTGTTTTCTGATATTTTTACTATTTGGAGCTTTCTTGTAGCGACCCCAAGTCATTTATAACTTGTTGGGACTCACAGTTCGGTCGCCTGGTCGTTGTTTGGGTTTTGTGCAAGTTTACGTGTTTTGGAGCCTTTGAAACTTATACATGACTTTGGTCAAAAGTTTAGGAAGGTGGCCTCGGAATGCAATTATGATGGTTTCATAAACTCCGGAAGGGCCATGTTAGGCTAGAGGCATGGTTTGTTAAGGCCCGGAGTCTTTCGGTGTGAATTTGTGTCGTTAGACATTTTAACCTTAAAGCTTAAGCCAAGATTTGACTTTAGTCAACATTCTTGATAAATACTCTCGGATGGAAATTCCATAAGTGCGGTTAGCTTAAGAATATCAAGTTTGGTCTAGAATGACCTTTTGTGCGGTTTCCGAGGCTTTCAGTTTCATTTTGAGCCTTCTTGTGGAATTTGGCTAAAAATGGAGCTTGGGTGTGAGACCCACTTTTCATCGTGACGACCTCGAATGGAAGTTTTGATGGTTCTATTAAGTCCGAAATGTCAAATTTAGTAGGGTAGCATATCTGATTTATTTTTATTGGGTCCCGAATGAATTCCGAGGGTCTTTTTGGAGACTTCAAAAAATAACAAAATTTGGTGTTGCTGGTGCAGACCTTTAGCAACCAGAATCTCTACTATTTAAATAGCGAAATATCAGTTCAGCCCTCATTTTCAAACTTTGATATCTTGAGCTAGGAAGCTCCATTTTGGATTATTCAAGTTGTGTTTCATCTGTAATTGGCATGGCTACGTGTGGGAATGATCGGGGAAGTGTGGAAGTCGATGTATTGAGGTAATTTCCGCCCCGAAGGGGTTGGCAACTCTCTTTTGTATTCTTTAATTGGTGTTTTAATTATATGTGGTTGTTTGGGCTGTTTTCAGCGCACAAGTTTGGTTAGTCATTTAGAACCTTTTGACCGAGTCAATTTTGAGATTTCCGGTGTTGATCCCATATTCTTGTTTTGACCCAATTTTTGGGTCCATTTTCAATTATTGTGATTTTAGCGTCTAAGTGTCTGTAATGACACGGTGATCGATAATTTGATAGTATGACAATGTCATTCAGGTTTCAGATGCTCGGATCAAAATTTTGAGAGTTCCTTCAGATTGAGGAGATGACTTTAGGCCTAGGAGTGGTCTTGGTTGATTTTTGAGAGGTCCCAAACTTGTTTTGGCCTTTTGGGCATTTGTTAGTTTCTTGTGGTTTTCATGGATGTTGGGTCAAGGAGACCTTAGATTTGTGTTTTAACGGTTCCATTAAGTTTGGAATGTTGAGTAAAGTTGATTTGAATATCTGGTTTGTATGTACGAGGTTCTGAACTAATCCCAAGGATCCTTTCGATGTTTTGAGAGTTTGTTGTATTTTCTAGTGCTGCAGGCTCGCTTTTTTCGAAGGACCTTCGCTTAAGTGAAGGAGTTGTCGCTTAAGCGACCCTCGCAGAAGAGATGAGGGCTTCACTTTTGCGATGCCTAAGTTTTTAGCGGGGTTCACTTTTGCGAACCCTAGATTGCTTTTGCGACATCAAAGAGGGGTTTTAACCTGCCATTTTTGGGATTTTAGCCCCATTTTCCATTTTTGAGATTGGGAAACCCTTGTGGCGATTTGTGAAGGACTTTCTTGTGCTAAATCATTTGGGTAAGCTTTTATGACCCTAAAACACCTTTTCCCTTTGATTATTTATGGATGCTAACATCCAAATTTGGAATTTGATTTGAGAACTGACAAGGTTTTGCAAGAACTTAAGTTCTGATCTAAAATGGTGATTTTGAAGTGGTTTTAAATCCTTTTTCGAATTGGTTTTATCTATGAGTTCCTAAAGCCTTAAACATCATTTTCTAATATTGATTTGCGGATTCAGACATTCTTTTTGAAATTGGGTTTTGAGATGATTAACCCATTTCTCTAAATAATTGATTTGGGTATTGTTGTTTTTGATGGGTGATTGTGAATACTTGATTATTATAGATTGTGTGGCTTTGGAAGTGAGTCAGAAAGGAAAAACTCAAGCTTCATATTGATTATTGGTTGCTTTAAGGCTAGTGTTCTCTTAAACTTTGCAATTTGGTTGAATTGTTTACTTCTCTTTATTGCTTATGTGTTGGGGAGTAATTAGGAATGAGGTGAAGGGCTATTTGCTCCACTTTATTAATGTTAACCAACAAAAAGGGGGAAAAACTAAGAGGCTTCTTCATGATAATGATGAATTATGAATTGTCTTGTTGTGGCCCCTATTTTATTGATTGGTAAATTGTTTGAATGCATGAAAGTGGATTTGTGTGATATGAATTGTTGTCTCTCCATGTGGTGTTATATTGCTTGTGTGCATTGATTGTTGAACACCATAATGAGACACTTGATAAAATTCTAAGGGATATGGTTCTGGCTAGTGATATATATGCTAAGGGATATGATTCCGGCAAGTGATATTTTGTGATAAAGGCTGAAGGGAAATAGTTTCGGCTAGTGATATAAATGCCGAAGGGAAATGGTTCTGTCTAGTGATATAAATACCGAAGGAAAATGGTTCCAACAAGTGATATTTTTTGATAAAACCAAAGGAAAATGGTTCTGACTAGTGCAATTTTGTGATAAAAGCTTAAGGGAAATGGTTTCGGTTAGTGACATTGTGCCGAAGGGAAATATATCAGGAGCACAGACTCCAGGTCAACAGCAGACTCCAAGTATTCAGGATCAGGTTGGTCAGCCACCAGTGGTTTCGGCACCGATTTTGGGTTTTCAAGTTGCTCCTGATGTTATTCTGACGACAACTGAGCAGCAGTGCTCTGAGAGGTTTTATAAGATAAAACCACCCTAGTTTCAGGGTGGTAAGAGCGAGGATGCTCATGAGTTCTTGACTTTATGCCATGAGATGCTTGAGGTAGTGGTTATGGTAGATGCTCGTGTGTTTGTTTTGTTGCACTTCAGCTGCGTTGGCGCGCTAGAGAGTGTCGGAGGACTTTTGGGAGGTCTAGACCAGTTGAATATCCTCTGATAATCTGAGATGTGTTCTCTAGTGATTTTTAGGACCGCTTCATTCCTTGGAGCATGTGGGAGGAGAGTCGACTGAGGTTTGAGGACTTGAGATAGGGCAGTTTGTCTGTGACTGAGTATGTGGCTCGTTTTTGTGAGCTTTCTAGGCATGCTATGACTATTGTTCTTGATGAGGCAGAGAGAGTTCATAGGTTTGTGAGAGGGTTGTCTTTCTTTACTAAGTCGTATGTGTTCCGAGCAGCCGGAGAGGGGGATTCCTTCCAGTCCATTGTGAACACCGCCAAAGAGGCAGAGTTAATGCTTTTAGAGGAGTTTGGAGAGCCCAAGAGGGCTCATTCTTCTGGTCAGTTTTCTGGTGTCTCATCTGGAGGAAAGGGTTCACACCGAGGTAGTGGTTCATTTCAGCATTGTGGGCTAGTTCATGCATCTATGCCAGCAGCTAAGAGTGGGCAGTAAACCCGAGGATCTTATGGTTCTAGGCGAGGTGGCCATGGTAGCTTTTCTGGTACACAACAACAGTTATCCGTATTGAGGTCTTATTATGGTTGTGGGGATCCAGGTCATATGATTCGGCAGTGTCCTTTAAGGACTCACTCAAGACCTCATCGTACTTATTCAGCTACTCCAGCTAGAGATTTAATGTCTCCGATCAGGGGTCGAGACAGGGGTCAGTTCGGCAGAGGTGGTCGGACTTCTGGTAAGGGTGCTATAGCTCCGTAGGGTGGAGGTAGAGGTTCTACTCAGACTGCAGGTGGCCGAGATGGCAGTGTTATACTTTTCAGGCTGAGACTTCTGATGTTGTGTTATCCACCACTAAGGATTCATCCATTGACCTACGTCCGTATTGTTTGATCCGGGGTCTACTTTCTCCTATGTGCCTACCTATTTTTCTATTGGGTTTGATATGATGTCTGATTGTATGCCTGTGCCTATTCATGTTTCTACACCAGTGGGTGAATCCTTAGTGGTGGATCGAGTGTATCGATTCTTTTTTGTTACTTTGGCTGGGTATGATACTTGGGTAGACTTGATCATTTTGGGGATAATAGACTTTGATATTATTTTGGGAATTGATTGGCTTTCTTTGCATCATGCTATTCTGGATTGTTTTTCTAAGACCGTGACCTTAGCGATGCCAGGTGTCCCGAGAGTTGAGTGGATGGGTGCTAGTGGTTCTTACCCTAGTAAGGTTATTTCCTTTATTTGAGCTCAGAGATTGGTTGATAGAGGGAGTTTTTTCGATTTGGCCTTCATTCGGGACACTAGTGTTGAACTACTTTCCATGGATTATGTGCCCGTGGTTAGAGAGGTTTCAGATGTGTTCCTTACTGATCTTCCAGGTGTTCCTTCAAATAGGGATATTGATTTTGCCATTGACTTGGAGCCGGGCACCAAGCCCATCTCTATTCCTCTTCACCGTATAGCTCCAGCTGAGTTGAAAGAACTGAAGAATCAGTTACAAGATTCGTTGAGTAAGGGATTCATTCACCTTAGTGTTTCTCCATGGGGTTCTCTTATTTTGTTTGTGAGGAAGAAAGATGGATCCATAAGGATGTGTATTGATTATCGGCAATTGAAAAATGTGACCGTGAAGAACAAGTATCCTCTTCATCATATTGATGACTTGTTTAATCAGCTTCAGGGTGCATCCTTATTTTCTATGATTGATTTGAGATACGACTTTCATCAGCTGAAGATTAGGGCTACGTACATCTCTAAGATAACTTTCAGGACTCGTTATGGTCACTATGAGTTTCTTGTGATGTTTTTCCTTTTGACTAACGCCCTTGCAGCGTTCATGGAGTTGATGAACGCGGTGTTCCAAACTTATTTGGACTCCTTTGTGATAGTTTTCATTGATGACATCTTGGTGTACTCCAAGACTGAGGAGGGTCATAATCGGCATTTCTAGGACACGTGGTGTCCAAGGAGGGTATTAGGATGGATCCAACCAAGATTGAGGCAGTTAGAGGTTGGACCATGACTACTTCAGTCACTGAGATTCAGAGTTTTGTGGGACTTGCAGGCTATTACAGATGATTTATTCAGAGCTTCTCCACTATTGCATCTCTTTTGACCAGATCGACTCGAGAGAGTGTGATCTTCCAGTGGTATGATGAGTGTGATGAGAGCTTTCAAAAGCTCAAGACCTTGTTGACTTCAACTCTTGTTTTGACTTTACTTGAGGAGAGTGTAGACTTCACTGTTTATTGTGATGCTTCTGGAGTTGGGTTAGGGGGTGTTCTAATGTAGAAAAGTAAAAGAGATTGCCTATGCTTCAAGATAGTTGATGACCCATGAGAAGAACTACCCTACCCATGATATAGAGTTGGCAGCCGTAGTATTTGTGCTTAAGCTGTGGTGGCATTATCTTTATGGGGTGCATTGTGGGATGTTCACCGACCATCAGAGCCTTCAGTACATCTTCAGTCAGAGGGATCTAAACTTGAGCCAATGTAGATGACTTGAGCTACTGAAGGACTATGACATCACTATCTTGTATCATTTAGGAAATGCCAATGTGGTGGCCGATGCTTTGAGTAGGAAGACTTTGAGTATGGGGAGTCTTGCATCTTTCAGTGTTGAGGAGAGACCATTGGCTAGAGATGTTCAGAGGTTAGCCAACAGTCTCGTGCGCTTGCAGATTTCTGAGGAGACGGGTTGTTTGATTGCTTTCATTGAGGCTTGTTCTTCCTTAGTTAAGCAGCTTCGAGAGCACCAGTTTGATGATGAGAAGTTGTGTCTCATTTAAGAAAAAATGTTGAGAGGGGAAGCCAAGGAGGCTACCCTGGGTTCTGATGGTGTCTTGAGGATTGGAGGCAGGATTTGTGTGCCCAAGATGGGCGAGTTGATTAGATTGATTCTTGAGGAGGCCCATTGTTCTTGATATTTTATTCATCCGGGAGCGGCGAAGATATATCATGACCTGAGCTAACATTACTGGTGGTGTGGCATGAAGAGGGATATTGCAGACTTGTTTTCTAGATGTTTGACTCACCAACAGGTCAAGTGTGTGCACCAGCGGCCCAGAGGTGTATCTCAGAGGATGCCTATTCCTACTTGGATGTCGGAACAGATCACTATGGATTTTGTTGTGGGTTTACCTACCACTGTGGGTGGTTATGACTCCATTTGGGTTTTGTTGATAGGATGACCAAGTCTATTCACTTCATCTTGGTTCGGGTGAAGTATACAACAGAGAAGTTAGACGAGCTGTATATCAGTTAGATTGTGCGATTGCATGGAGTTCCTGTTTCCATTGTCTCTAATCGAGGTTCATTGTTCACTTCCCACTTCTGGAAGGCACTAAATCATGGTTTGGGTACTCAGTTAGATATGAGTACAACTTTTCATCTTCAGAAAGATGGTCAGTCTGAGCGAACGATTCAGGTGTTGGAGGATATGCTCCGTGCTTGTGTGACCGATTTGGGTGCTAGATGGGATTGCCATTTGCCTACAAAAAAAGTTACCATTCTAGTATTCAGATTGCCCCATTTGAGGCGTTGTATGGCAGACGGTGTAGATCTCCGATCGATTGGTTTGATTCAGCAGAATAGACTCTTATGATAAAGACTTGCTTAGAGATGCTATGGAGCAAATCCGCATGATTCAGGATAGACTATTTACAACCCAGAGTCGACAGAAGAGATATGTAGATCGGAGAGTTTGAGCCCTTGTGTTCATGGAGGGTGAGCATGTTTAGCTTTGAGTGTCACCCATGAATGATGTGATGAGGTTCGACAAGAAGGGTAAGCTTCGCCCTAGATTCATTGGACCTTTTAAGATTTTGAGTTGAGTGGGAGAGGTGGCCTATAAGTTGGCCTTCCTACCCAGCTTGTAAGCTGTTAATCGTGTGTTTCATGTCTCCATGCTTCGAAAGTACGTGCCAGATGAGTCCCATGTGCTTTCTCTTGATTAAGTTGAGTTTGATCGAGACTTATCTTTTGAGGCAGAGCCTATAGCTATTTTGGATAGGCAGGTTCAAAAGCTTAGGACCAAGGAGATTGCTTCAGTGAAGGTGCAGTGGATGCACCGTTCAGTTGCTGAGGCGACTTGGGAGATAGAGTCAGATATGTTTGCCAGATATCCTCATCTCTTCGAGGCTTCAAGTACTTTATTCATTTTTGTTTCTAGGATGAACATGATTTTTAGTGGTGGATGATGTAATGACTCGGTTGGTCATTTTTGGTATTTTCATAAAAAATATCATTTTGTCCCTCCCGACTTTTGGCCCGAGTTGTTCTTAATTGAGTTTTGGAAGTTGGTTCCAAGCCTTGTGTAAAAATTACGTCTGATTGAGATAAAATGGAAAAACACGAGTTAGTTGAATTCAAATCCCTTAATAGTAGTAATAGATTTGTTTTTTTTTAAAAAAAAGGCATGCCTATCTTTTTCTCTTACTTATTAATTAATGTTGGCCCTTAATAAAATAAAATAATACCAATATAAATTAATACAAATCTGTTAAGACCTCTAATTAAAGCTTCATTAGTAGTAACTATAAAATAGTACATTTAAAGACTGTAATATACATTCTTAAATAAATATGTCGGGTGATTTTTTCTTAATTTAATGGGGTGATAAATTTATGTGAATAAATATAAAATAATCAAATTTTAAGAGTGAGGTAAAGGAAAATAAGAGTGGAGATCAAAGCTTAAACTAATTTTAAGTAGTTAAATAACAGTATGACCATTTTCGACATTTTGATGATAAACGGTCCATTTTTGGTTAATAGTTAATACAAAGATCAAACGGAAATTCTGTATAATTTTTAAAAAAGAAAATAAAGAGGAAAGAATTGAAATGCAAAAATTTCAGAAATTGGCTCAAACGTAATAGGCCTAAACTAATTTTCTATCAAAGTCAAACTCAAGAAATGAGGTATATTCTTTACATATTATGCATTGAATTACTCCTTTTTTTTACATATGTAATAAGCAAAAATAAATCCAAACTATTTATCATTTTAAGACTATATCCTATAAAATACAATTAATTAATCAAGAATTATTTCATTATCATGGATGATTACTATACTTTAATTTAGTAATTATCACTCATGATAAAATGTATAGTAATTGTATTCCTATATACATATATTCTCCATATCCATATATAGAAGCCGCCTGGAAGCAAGCTGGCGGTTGTCCTGCCAACTTGCTCCCATGGGTTATTTTAGTTATTTCGAGTAAATTTTTTTTTTCATTTTCATTTGTATATATATTGATTTTCAGAGTTAAAACGAATCTAAAATAGTTTATATAAAGCTAAACCGACATTGGGGCTAGGGGCCCACCTTGACGTGCCTACACGTGTAGTTTTACGAAAACGTAAATACCTCTCCATTCTGAAGTTGTATTGCTGAACGATTTAGTTCTTTGGAAAATAGACTCGTAGGTCTTAGATTTTGTATTTTGGGGCCCCACTAATTCTTTATAGATTGGGAGGAAACCCCCAACACATTTAACCCAAATTTTAAGAGAATTCCTTAACGGAAAGTTACAATAACTTTTTTCTGACTTTTATTTTGCAACTTGCTTGACTTCAAAACTTAACATACAACCATTTTGCAATTAAAATACCTCATAAAAAATACTACCTAAAATATTAAGTTCTTAGTCTTATCTCAAAAGTATGAGTTAGTCTAACATTCAAACGAGCGGAGTGTTACATCCTTCCCCTCCTAGGGACATTTTTTCTCGAATGATGATAATGTGCGTGGTATAATAGGAAACACCATAAGAACCCATACAGTACACAAGTAATGTACCTCACATACTTAAATGTGGTTCTACTATCTGTATATTCTGAACATCATATGAAGGAGTGAACAAGTGGGGATATCTGGACTTCTTGTCCCCTTCAGCTTCCCACATCATCTCCTCGATATTATAGTTCCGCCACAACACTTTCACTAAAACTATATCCTTATTCCACAATCTCTAAATCGGGCGGCCTACTATGGCAATAGGGACTTCTTCATAAGATAGTTCCTCTGAAATCTCTATGTCTATTGTCGGTACTAACTGTGTTGAATCTCGGGTACACTTTCTTACATAGAAACATGAAAGGCTGGATGAAATGCCTCTAATTCTAGAGGCAACTCTAGCTGGCAAGTAACTCTCCCTATCCATTGCACAATGTTGTAAGGTCCAATATATCGAGGGCTCAACTTTACCTGCCTGCCAAATTATATTATGCCTTTCATCGGTACTACCTTAAAAAATTCCTAATCGTCAATATTGGACTCTGTGTCCCATCACCTAGCATCTGAAATATTTCCAGCGGCTCTAAGTTGTCATTAATCGATCTTTAATCAACTTAACCTCTTCCACAACCTACTGCACTATGTCAAGTCCAAGAAAAATCCTGACTCTCTAACTTCGAACCAACCAATAGGGGATCATCATTTTTACCCATATATAGCCTCATACAGCGCCATACTAATGCCTTAAAGATAGTTGTTATTATAAGAAAACTCAATAAGTGACAAGTGATTATCCTATTGCCTCTGATACGAAATTTGTCACACTCCAAATTCAAAGGGTGCAACTGACACCTAATTCCAAAACTTAGGCTTGAGCCGATCCTGCTAAACCACTTGCTAATGGCGCATGATAACCACACACATTCAAGAAACAAACAAGAATATTTTGGCTTAAAAATAAACCCTTTGTCGGTAAGGCCCTATCAATAGCTCTGCAAAAAATAAACTACTCCCAATAGTTTATATAAAGCAATAACCAACTAGCACACACGCTTGTTTAGACTGTCAAGGTCACATTGGTATATAGGAAATCATAAGCGTTATGTGGGCCATCAAAACCACCATGATCTCTATACACAAGATGAAAATAGGTACATATCTAAACATATGTCAAATGACTATCAAACATCATTCAACCAGCAAGCAAGGCCAACATGGTTAATAACGTAGCTATAAAATCCAACACACGAGTTTGCAAGCCTTTATAAATATAACACTTGGACGGGATAGAGCCTCGGCCTACCCAAAATCTATAAACAAAAAAACAAGCAAATCTCTAGGACTCTGGCAACCCGTGGAAGAAAGGAGTCAACCAATCAACTGGATAGGTGGCTGTGCTACTCGATAGATCTGTCCGGTTGTTGCTCAGGAATTACAGGCATGAATGCAGCACCCTAGGTAAAGGGTGGCAATATAAAATAATGTACCGAGCATGTAAGGGAAACTTGAAGCTGAAATTGAAGTATGAGTACTGAACAAAAATGGTATGAGTGAAACAAAAGTACAATACCTTATCTCCCTATAACAAGACAATATAAGCATGAAACAAGCAATAATTCATCCTGGCCCCATAAGCCCGATAGGTATAAACAACACACAATCACTATAAGTTCTAACGAGCGCAAACACTCGCTAAATACCTATATTAGCCCTATACCTTGATCCCAATAATAATCTGGTCTAAACTGTCTGAATGTACATGTGCCCTGAATCAATTCAAATCTAAGGCTCTATCGTATAATACATATATGTTGCCCCATAGGTATAGTCTGCTTGTCCCAAAGGTACGGTCTACCTGGCCCATAGGCATGGTGTACCCAGCCTGTAAGCAAAGTATAACAATCAATCTATAAGCTCGAGAACCCTATAGTGTCAATGTCTAGTGAGGCCAAAACAAGCTTATAGGCGGCAACCACCAGACGATAAAACATCACAACAACACAAGTAATTATAATCGATCCAAACACAATCATAACATGCTTTTCTATGCCACTAAGCAAGGAGTACAGTGTTGCTGATACACATTAATAATATGGTGGTAGCCAACTTACTTGGATAAAGCTACAAGTCGTATAACGACTACATATAGGCCATAACAGGCTTTGGCCATCAGGATCATGTTAGAAGAGAAATAATAGCCTTAACATACCTTTCAACCAAAACCCAAAAGGTGTCTCTATGAAGCTTGACCAACCAAAAGTAATGCAACAACGTGAAAATCGACAAGGCTTTAAGAATGAGCCATAACTAATCAATAAGGTGCTAATGTTAAATGCGTGACCAACCAAGGCCTGTCATGGCCCAAAGTATACCCTAGACGTGACATGTCGTATAAGACCCCGAGAGGTCCTACATAAGACACTTGACATACATATATACAACATAATAGAGAAAAGTAGAAAATCTCATATAACAAAAGAGTTTGACATAAAGCTAAAATCTATCATATCTTGACAAGCCATCTAGTACATCAAAAGGAGTGGTTGGGACGTAACCCGTACACCACATACCATGTCTGAAAACTAAAAACATATGAAAGCAATAAATGTGGCATGGCCCTCGGAATATGAGGACTCATTAAGTCCTCAAATCTACTAAGCAATCCACTAGCCACAAACGGGAGGAGAAAGATCGTCAGACCCTACATTAGTGAAACAATGTAGGCACACATATGCATTAGTACATGGAATGTACTAAGTATGAGGGATATGAATGAAAACATAAAACATCATCATAAGAGGACATAATGGGGAAAACATGATACATGACCAAGCTAAAGCATAGTAAAACCTTTAAAGAGACATCATAAATCATGGACATGGTCAATGCATCTTAAAATCACGAGTAAAGCTTCATAAAAGCTTTAAGAACAACTTAGTTCATTTTGTGGGATATTTACTGTTAATCGTCATAGACCAAATGAGCTATAATAACGAATCTGGTGTCTTGCTTCCACATCGAAAAGAGATGTCCTTACAATTCTAGCTTAGGTGGCTTCACTAGCTATGTCACTTAAGGCAAACCTACATGGGCACGTAGTTAGGGGTAAGGATATTTCTACTATAGACCCGACCTCTACTAACGAGAGAGCCTCCATCTCAATATCCTCTCGGTGCTAAGTAAAAATTCCAACAGAATTAGTCATAAACATAAATATACCATCATCCATGGAAAAACACAATTAAGTTATTAATCCAAGCTAAAACATCATAGAGTAGCTCCTTAAACCATGTGTGAGAAAACCTTTCACCGAATCATGATTTTTTAATGTGAGAAAACCTTTCACAATTTTATTGATGCTCTTCTTAAAGCAACCTAAATCATAAAATATTCCTTTTCATAAATCATGCATAACTTCATGAAAATATCATTCACAAGTTCATAATTTCTTCATCAATTCATTCCTTTAAGGGTTTATAGCCAGAATCATGGTCAATGCATGAGTTCATATGATTTCAATTGAAAAACATGTAATTGAGTCAAAACAATCAAAATAATATCGAATCCAAGAAATTGAATCAACACAAATAGAACCCATGAAGAATTGAATAAAACCTAATCACTTTGATTAAAATTTGACTTGGAGAGTTGAGAAAAGTTGGGGCTCAATGGGTGAATGGAACCCATTGATGAAGCCCTATATACCTTGCTACTCAAAGCCCAGAAGAAATTGAGGAATTTGAGACTTGACTTGAAAACCCTAGCTTCTTCTTCTTGACCTTGAGAGAGAATTGGGAAAGATGAATATGGGTGGGATTTTTGGATTTTAGTGAATGAGGGAGTTGGGGAAAATTTTGGGGTAGAAGGGTATTTATAGGGCTTAGAAATAGGGGTAAAAAGATGTAGTATAGACATTTAATGTATAGGAAAAGATCCAAACACCCTTAAAAACTAACTGCCAGTTGGTTCCTATGGTCCGTAGAACTTTCTATGGTCCATACTGGTCAACCGTGGAACCAACTTCAGAAACCCAAATTTCACCTTACTTCCCACAAGACCTTTCTACAGTTCGTCCAAATTCTTACGGTTCGTAGACCCTATCTGTAGAAGTCAACTTTTGGTTCAAGATTTCACTAAGTTTGGAACCTTTCTACGGAACTCATCTACGTCTCATCAACCATTCTACGGTTCATCTTGTTCATCCATTGGTCAAATTTTAGAAGCTTGATTTTCCAAAATTCTATTCTGGGTCATACTATTTCATTCCTACGGCTCGTTGGAATTCCTACAGGCCGTAGATCTGTCTCGTAGACCACTGCTTAAGAGAATTTATGCACTTTTCTTTCTTTTCTCATCTTTCCAACTTCTCTAGTGTAACAGGACAAACCATAAAATGATGCCAATAACAACAATAATCAGCAGCTAAATCCATTGAAGACATTCTAACAATATCTCGAAGGAGCAACAAGCTCCTAAGGCAACATAACTAGGCGTACTCCACGTCGTTCAATCCAATAACCATCGTACGCGACTCCAATTAGAATCACACAAGCCCCCATTACCTTCAGCACCTTAACACAATCAATACACAATAATAGCAAAACTATATAAGACAAAGGTGCTTTCAACAACCACAATATCAAAAACAACCACCACGTGGCTCAAAAATATATAAAAATGATACTAGGTCATGAAATTACAAAAGAGGGTTGTTAAAATAAGATTACCTCAACCAAAATGTTTGAAATAATAATATGAAGATTCTGCCTCCTTTCAACAACAACACACAGAGTCTAAATTGACAAGAAAATTATACCACAACGATGAGCTCTCTTCTAGAGCAACTTTCGTTAAACTTCTGAGTTGAGAATCTAAGCATCCAAGGAGTATTTGGAAGGCGGGTTTGTGATTTTTCTTGGTTTTCAATAGTTCTTAATGAAAAAAAAATGAAGAAGGTGATCTTTTATAAAGACCACCGACTTAGAGCTAGGGGGAACAACTTTGAGGTGCCTGCTAGTGCAGTCTCACAAAAAATAGACATATATCTCTATTTTGAAGTCATATGGGCAAACGGTTAAGTTTGTTGGAAACTAGACTTGTAGACTTTTGATTTTATAGGTCATGAGAATTATAAATCTTTATATATTATTATAAAAGTGCTTATACATTTGACCCATAATTTCGGAGAATTCCTTAACGATATTTACAAAAACTTTGCCAACTTTTATTTCACAACTTCCTTGACTTTAACACTTATAATATGAGTTTTTTTGCAATTAAAATAACTCATTAAACATCCTTCACTATATGTTAAGAAGTCCTAGTCTTCTTCCAAAAATACAAGTTAATTCCAATGTTCAAACGGGCAGGGTGTCATATCCTTCCCCCCTTAGGACGAATTCCTTCCCCCCTTAAGGACATTCGTCCTCGAATGATGATAATATTTGTGGCATCATAGGAAACACGAATTCATATAGCACATAAGTAACATACCTCATATACTCGAATGCGAATCTACTAATCTGAAGGAATGAACATGTATGGATATTTGGACTTCATGTCCTCCTCAACTTCTCACGTCAGCTCCTCAATATTACGGCTCCGCCACAACACTTTTAAAAAAGCTATATCCTTATTTCACAATATTCTTATTTGGCGATCTTCTATGGAAATAGAGACTTCTTTATAAGATAGATCCTCTGAAATCTAAACATCTGTTATCGGCACTATGTGTGTTGGATCTTCGATACACTTTCATAACAAAGAAACATGAAAAATTGGGTGTGCTCTCTCTAACTCTAGGGGTAACTCTAGATAATAGAAACTCAGCCTATCCATCTCAAGATGCGATAAGGCCCAATGTACCTAGGGATCAACTTGGCCTTTTTGCCAAATCTCATAACGCCCTTCATAGGTGAAACTTAAGAAAGATCCAATCATCAACATCAAACTCTAATCTCGCTGCCTAACATCCGCGTATGATTTTAGAAGGCTCTGAGCTGTGACAAACACTCTCTAATAAAATTAACATGTTGTATGGACTGCTGCACTAAGTCTGGTTAAATAATCTTGATTCTCAAATCTCAAACCAACCAAGAGGGGATCTACATGTTCTTCCATATAAAGCCTCATACGGCGCGATACATGTAATGACCCGTTAGGCCGTTTTGAGAAATAGAACTATATTTCTTTATAAAATACCCTTTTCATGAATGTTAAATAGAAATTTTGAACTATTCATTTAACTACGCTTATTTAATTTATGGGTATTCCTTTAAATAATTTATTCAATTGATTATTAGTAGGCTAAGTTTGAAATTTATTTTATATCCTATATCACTTGACCCATGTGTAAAAATAAATAGTGAAATTTAGGACTTTTAGTTCATAAGTATTTTCTTAAAGAAGAAGAAGAAGAAAGCAACCTTTAAATAAGACTTCATTGCGACAATAGCAATGAAGAGTGACAACTCTTTAGGTAAGAAAATTTAAATTGAGCTTTAATGTTGTGTCTACATACATTGATTTTAGGTAAGAAAATTTAAATTGAGCTTTAATGTTGTGTCTGCATACATTGATTTTTCCATATATATATCTGGGTGTGTGTGTGTAATATTATTTATGGGTAAATTAAGTATATACTATTTTATTTAATTTTACTAAAATTTCAAATTGTCCTTGTGGGCCTAGACTCAACTTTTTGGGTGAGTTTTGGGATCTAGGCTAGAAGTATAGCAATATGGGTGTCTACAGACTTGTTTACTTACAAATAATTTATATATGATAGTTTGGGAATATTCTGAAACTTTGCCAAAGGGAAGATAAAATATTGAGGATTCGTGACACGTGTTCAGCATTCAAGGTATGTTAAGACTTCCTAAACTTTATTGAGGGACGTTTTTCTTTAAAGATTAAAAGTGAATAGACAATGGGTAACAACGAAATATGGGGGTCTCTGACCAATAGTGTGAAGGCCTATGGTACGAGTACCGGTATTATAAAAGGGAAAGTTTATTACTATGAATGACGGATTGTAATATGAGAATGCCAAAGCATATGGGCACTACCTGATGTATTATTGACTTTATTTTTTTTGCGGAGTTGTGTTTCTTTATTGAACATGTATATTTTTGTTGGTTGAGGTGATTATATGTAATATCAATGTTTATTGATTGAGATTCATCATCTCTTATTTTGTTAATATTATATTGTGCACATGTATTGAAATGGGATTGAGTACGAGTAAAGGTCTGGAACATGGAGATAGTCCATGATGAGATTATTTTATGATTATGAGTTGGGCACGTGGAGATCGTCTGTGATGGAAATGGTTTGATTTATGATAGTGTGGTCAGATCATCCACACAGACATATGGAGATCGTCCGTGTCAGTATATGGACCTTGCGAGTCCCCCATGGGTCATGAATTCTTGATCTATTTTTGAAAAGTATCATGTATATACGACTGAGAAAGTACTTGGCATTTGAGGTATTGCATTGCATATCATTACATCTTTCATTCTTGTTTGATTATGTGCTTCATTGGTGTTTGGATATTACTTGACATTTGATTATCCCTAGTTGATGAAACTTGGCTGATAAGTATAATGTAGACTTATAAAATTAAAGGATGATTCTCTTATATACTCCTGTCACTACTTTTTTATTGTTGGTCTATGAGATATACTGGATACATGTGGTTTCAAACTCATACTACACTTGTTGTACTCTTTTGTGGTGCAGATTGAATTTGAATACAAGCACATCTCATGGAGATTTTGTAATGACCCAAAATGTCATTTTTTGGAAATTTGTGTAAATTTATTATTTTACCCCTCCCAATAGTTTTTCCAAGTCATTTTGGATCAGTTTGTGAAATTTGGTTGGAAAGTTTATTGAAAAGATATGATTTTTTGAAGTTTTGAGTTTTGGAAGGTCTAAAGTGTTTAAAAGTGATTTTTGGTATCAATCAAACTTTCAAGTCTTGAAATAAAATTCCGAAAGTCCCATCGGTTCAATAATGTGAAATTTGGTCTAGGAGAATCGTCAGTTTCATATTCGGAGTTGTCTCATGGATTTAAGGCCTTGAGTTAGAAGTTTAAGTAAATTAAGGTCTAGAGTTGACTTCGGTCAATATTAGGGTTCATATTCTTGGATTGGAATTCCGACGGTTCTATTGAATTTGAGGGAGGATTTTAGGCCTAGGTGAGGTCTTGGTTGATTTTCAGAGGTCCCAAAGGTAGTTTGATCTTTTTGATCTTTATGTTGGTTTATTGCAACTTTCATGGATTTTAGGTCAAGGAGACCTCATATTTGTGTTCCGATGATTCCATTAAGTTCAAAACGTCGAGTTTAGTTGAGTAGCATATCTAGTTTTTGAACTCACATTTCCAAACGAATCCCGAGGATTCATTCGGGAATGTTAATGCTTGGTATAATTTAGTTGGTTTTTGGTTGTGGTGGCTTGTTATTTGGTCATCGCGGTTACAAATCCTCTACCGTGATTGTGTGGTGTTGTTTTAATGTGCATCACAATCGCGTGAAGTCCCAGTACGATTGCGTAGGGCCAGAAGTAAGGTTATCGCAATCGCGTGGGATCTTGCCGCAATCGCGTGGTATCTTGCCGCGATCACAATGGTCGATTTAAATGAGTTGACTGACTTTCTCATCTTGATAGCGTGGCTTGGGGTCGCGACCGCGATGAGCACCTGAGACATGGGCAGAATGTTTTCCAAAATCGTGGTTTCTACCTCATTTTTGTGTCTTGGAAACCCTTGGGAGGCAATTTCAAGGAGATTTTTGTGGTAAGTCTTTTGAGTAAGTTTTTATGAATCTAAATCTTCATTTCTTAATTATCAACTGTGGTTTTAACATCAAATTAAGGAGTTTCAAAGAACTTGAGTTTTTAAGAGAAATGATGATTTGTGATTGATTTCAAATCCGTTTTTAAAATGGTTTTCATTGGGGGTTTCCAAATTCTTTGGAGGTAACACATTTTTATATGAATTTCCATATTCATACCTCATTTTTAGAATTTGGTCTTTTGGGTCGATTTGACCGCATTTTCCAAAAGTCTTGATTTGGGTGTTGTTAGATTCAATTTCTTATCGTGATTACTTATTGGAATAGATTGCATTGATTTGGAGGCCCAACTAAAAGGGAAAGCTCAAGACGTATAGTGATTATTTGATTGTTTGAGGTAAGTGAACTTCTTAACCTTTGTTAAGTATATAGAATCTTATATTTCCTTATTGTATGTTGTTGGGGAGTAGTGGAATTCGGTGATGGAATTGACTTGTTCATATTGAATGATTATAATTATGAAGAAGAGGTAATAAAATGGCAACTTGATAATATTGACGTGTGATGTGTTGTGGATGAATTGAACGGTTATATTGATTCATTATTAATGTTGTATCATGATTATGTTGATATGGTTTGTGTACTGATATGGAATTCATCATATTCTTATGATTTGTATGAACATGCCTATTTTCATTGGTTCTGAACACTGTGATGAGATCTATTGTGATGATGATGCTGAAGGGAAATGGTTTCAGTGATGCTGAAAGGAAATGGTTTCGATGAGTGAGATATGCCGAAGAAAATGGTTTCGGTGGATACATGAACCTGTGAGTCCCCCATGGGTTCCAGCCTGATATTCAGTTGATGTGTATCGTAGGACAGACATGCATCATTATATTTGACATATCATCTCATTGCATTGCACATCATTATCATAGTGAAACTTATGATTGTTTGTGTTGGAAATTTTGTTTGATGATTAGAAACTTTGTGTTGATGACTTGTATACGTCAAAGTGTTGGTATAAGTGATATGTGTTGTATTAATTATGAACTGTTAGGTTGGGCTGATTCTGTGTAGGTTGTAGTTGTAGAGGTTCAGTTAGAGTGTTTAGAGTACTTGTATTCTATATTGCTTTACCTCATGTTTAATGGTTTGCTTGCTAAATATCATGTTATTTGGTACTCACTCATTGCTTATAGACTTGTGTAGGTTACAAGTCTGGATCTTCATGATTATTTTCCCCTTCTTCATCCGAGGCTCACTGTAGAGAGTTGAGAGATAACTTTTTGTTTCTCGGTGGATCCTCTTTGTAATTCCCCAGAAGTTGGAAAGTCAAAAAGAAAGGAGGAAACATGAAGAAATTTAACTGAAGCAAGTTTCTACAAGTCCAACCAATGGACCGTAGGAAGAGAGTCGTAGACCTTGGGTTGAGTTTTTAAAAATTAAGTTTATGAAGAATGGACGTACGGATGAATAGGACGAATTGTAGGAAAGTTGAAGAGCCGTAGATGGCACCCATAGGATTGATTCAGAGATTTGACTTAGGACCTCAGTCCTACAGAAGGATTTAATAGGCCGTCATTTGGTCTGCGGGCCGTAGGAAGGTCCCGTAGAAGGGTTCCAGACTCAGGGAAATTTTAGAGTGAAAGTTGAGTTCTACGGATGAGTTCTACGAACCATAGAAAGGTATCATGAGAAATGATTGAATATTTGGGTTTCTGAAATTGGTTCTACGGTTGACCAGGACGGACAGTAGGTCGGACCAGCAGGTCTGTCCGACAGTTATTTTAAAGGGTATTTGGGTCTTTTTTTATGCACTTAATGCCTACACTACGTCATTTTAACCCTAATTCTAAACCCTAATTCTAAACCCTTTAACTATCCTTCATCCTTAGAAATTTTCCCAATTCCCTCATTCAATCAAATTCCTAAATTCTCTCTAAGGTTCTCTCCAAAATTCTCTCTCTAAGATCAAGGAAGAAGCTAGGGCTCTTTAAAGTCAAGTCTCCTTTTCACCATTTATTCTAAGGCTTCAAGATCAAGGTATGTAGGGAGTTCATCAATGGGTTCCATTCGTCCATTGAGCCCCTAAAGATTCTCCAATTCAATTTCAATTCAATTGATTGAGTTTTCATTCAATTTCTCACGGGTTCTATTTGTATGGATTCAATTGTTTGATTTTGATCATATTATGACTATTTAGACTCAATTACATATTTTCCAATCAATTCCATGTGAACCCATGCCTTGATCATGATTTTGACTATGAACCCTTATTGCATGAATTTGAAGAAAAGTTATGAATCTATGAATATGTTTTCATGAACTTATGCATGATTTTTGAAAAGGAATGACTTATGATCTAGGTTGCTTTAAGATGAGCATCAATGAAATTGTGAAAGGATTTTCTCACATGTTAAGGAATCATGGCCCAGTAAAAGGTTTTCTCACTTAGACTTGATTCAAGATTTAATGAGCTACTCTATGATGTTTCTGCTTGGATTAGTATCTTAATTGTACTTTTCGATGGATGATAATGATTTTATGTTTATGACTATTCTATTGGGATTTAACTTAGCATCGAGAGAACTTTGAGGTGGAGGCTCAAATAGGATAG
This sequence comes from Solanum appendiculatum, assembly GCA_018342035.1. NCBI lineage: Eukaryota > Viridiplantae > Streptophyta > Magnoliopsida > Solanales > Solanaceae > Solanum > Solanum appendiculatum. The sequence continues at coordinate 615,505 of JAGDQO010001535.1, read as the reverse complement.
TCTCTAGTAGCAACCTCTAGTTCTAAACTACGTGCCCACGTAGGTTTGCCTTAAATGGCCTAGCTAGTGGATCCACATATAGCATATGATATGATACATAGTTCTACCTTGGAAAGTAGACTCTCTCTTCTCGATGTGGGAGTTACATCGGATTCCATGTTATATAGCTCACATGGTCTAATGTCGGTTAAAGCTAATATCCCACAAAATGAACTAAGTTACTTACAAATGTTTTATGAAGATTTCCTTATGATTTTAAAGATGCATTAACCATGTTCATGATTTACGATTCTCCTTAATTGATTTTACTATGTTAGCTTGGTCATGCATATCATGTTTTTACATTATGTCCCCTTATAATCTTGTCTCGTATTTTATTGCATTCCCCTCATACTTAGTACATTCCATTTATTAATGCATACTTGTGCCTACATTGTTTTATTAGTGTAGGGCTTGGCGGTTCCTTTTCTACCATTCGTGGCTAGTTGGTCTCATTGACGATTCGAAGATCAAGAGTTGGTGAGTTCTTATGTTACGAGGACCATGAGGCTTCTTTTTTTCTTTCCCATGTCTTTATGTTTTAGACTTTGTATGTGGTGTACGGTTTATGTCCCAACCACTCTCATTGATGTAATAGATGTATTGTCTAGACTTTGATGTACTTTCACTTGTCAAGCTCTTTACATTGTTATGAGATTTCTTGCTTTTCTCTATAATGTTGTGTATATGCTTGTTAAGTGGCTTGTTTGGGGCATTTCAGAGTCTTATATGCCATGTTATGTCTAGGGTGTACTTTGGGTCGTGACACTCTTACTCCTTTATATGGACTTGTTTTATTCTAGAAACAATGACATTGTGACTTGTATTTCCTTCATTTCTATTGTAATACATTAAAGGCTTGTAGACATGACAACCAGGTTTGGGGGTTTAATTAAGTTGACTACGATTTCCATATTATTATATGGTGATTGACCTTTATTCTTGTTTTACTTCCACATTCACCATTATTATTTGAATTTTAGGCTGACTTATCTTGGTGGGATAAGATGAGTGTCATCACATCCATTTTTGGGTCATGACAATTTTTGAGTTTAAGCTTAAGTTATCTTGGAGTTGTAGTGAGTTGTTTTCTTGATCTGTGGTCCAAACCTCCCCTATCTCTTTATTTATTATATTGTTCTAGTATTCAAATACGATATTTATTATGTCTAGACTTATCATTTATTTTCATACTTACATCGTGTTTTAGAAGCTCTTGTACTTATAACACTAAATCTTGGGTGGTATTTCAGCTTTCTTCATTTTATATTTGTGAAAGACTTAGTTTTCAAGATATTTTTCTTGTCACTTACCTTTTCCCCTTATTATTTAAGTTGAATTGGTAAACTTATTGGCTGTCTTACCTATCGGTTGGGAACATATGTGTCATCATGACTTGTATTTTTGGATTGTGATAATTTGATATCAGAGTCCTAGGTTCATCGATCTCACGAGTACAAGAGCTCAGTCTTGCAGATCGGCGCAGAGACATCTATTACTTATCTTCGAGAGGCTATAGGAGTTTAGGAAACTTCTATTCTTTCATTCCTTATTTTGTGAATGTGATTCAGTTTAAGGTCAACATTTCTTTGTTGCATTCTCTCACTGATGGTGAGGATACACTTTCAAATTCGACCTCAGTGGTAGGGTATGCTATTATGCAGTATAGTACGGATATTTTGTGGTTCACAAAATAACTTAGTAATGAGCGTTGTGATTTTAAAGAATGAAACTGATGAGGTGAAATAGTAAAAATGGTTTGCTCAAGGTGTGATTTTGTCAAGGATACTTCAACTTTGTTTGAATTTATATGATGATTTTATGACTTGTGTTTATCAACAAGAAGTTAACAATTCAATAATGAAATGGTACGGTGTTGATATTTTAAAGACAGGTGTAAGATTTGGAGGATCATTTGATTAGATGAGAGGATAGTAATCTTGGTAAGGCTATGAGGAGAAGTTGATGAAGGAAAAAAACATGAAATGTGGTCATTTGTGATGAAATCTGAGATGGTAAGACTTATTATAAGATTCATATGAAGGATTTCCTTTCTATTCTTTGGAGTGGAGGTATACTGAAGTTAATTTGAATAGTTCCAATTTGGTGGCACGATGGCCAATTGATATTCATTTGATGGGATCGATGAGGTAGACTAAGTCTAATACATCAAGGAACTATAAAATGCTATATTGGATAGCAGACAACAAGGACATTTAATGTGGCATGTTAATGGTAGATGTTGATAAATTCATGTTGTGAATAACCTTTCTAATATTGAATTGAGGATCAGTAATATTAATTGAAAGTAAGAGGAGAGAAGGGTTCTTTAGTTTAAAAAAAATATGGCAAGGACACTTGTATGAAGTATATGAGAACATTCATAGAGACGTGTTCATAATAGTTATGAATCGTTATACAGATCATACACCAATAAAGTGGTGGTTGGAAATATTACATCAGCAAATAACTAATTATATTGGAGTAGTCAAGGTTGTCCAAGGTATTGTTCAGCATGCTTCCGATAGGCTATAATTCTATTTTGAATGTGGATCTACTTCATTTTATGTTAGTATGTACTTTATTTCGGGTTTGAATATGCTTTGCGGCTCTTCTTCTATATGTGTACAAATTTTTATAGCTGTAGATAATTCTCAGTGGTAGATTGATTACATCGATCTTATGACATTGACTTAGTAGTACATGACATGGGGACAAACTTAACTATTCTGAATATGGTAGACTTCAACATCATACTGGATATATATAGAATTTCTCTCTATCATGCACTTTATACTATTAGACCAAGATCGTAACCTCAAATATGTCAGGTATTCCTCAACTGAAGTGGCAGGACATTTGTAATACCTATTCAAGAAAGGTATTTTGATTTTTGAAGTCTCAGCGCATGGTTAAAAAAAGTGATGCCTCGCCTATTGGCATATGTTCGTGATACTAGTAGTGATACATCTTCTTTAGAGTAAGTTTTATCGGTGAAGGAACTTCTGAAGGTATTCCACCTGATCATGATATCAATTTTTAGTATTGACCTGGATTTGGACACTCGACCTATTTCTATCATTTCTTAATGGAATGCTCCTGTGGAATTGAAAGAACAGTAACAAGATTTGTTGAGTAAAAGATTTAATAGATCAAGTATATCTTCATGTGGTGTTTCTATTGTATCTGTATTCCTTTGTTATTATCTTCATCGATGATATATTGGTATACTCCAGTAGTAGGGAGGATCACGAGTATCATTAGAGGATTGTGCTTAAAAATCTGAAGAAGATTAAGCTCTATGCAAGTTTTGAAGTGTGAGCTTTTGTTAGTTCGGTAACATTTTTAGGACATATAGTTTCCAAGAAGGATTTTATGGTTGATCTCAAGAAGATTGAGACAGTTTGGAATTGGGACATACCTGCTTTCAATACCAAGATTTAGATTTTTAGGTCTTGCAAATTATTATCGATGATATGTGGAGGGGTTCTCATCCATTGCATCTGTATTGACTAGATTGACCCAAAAGAATATGGCTTTCTAGTGGTCTGATGAGTGTGAGGTGAGTTTTCAAAAGCTCAAGACTTTATTGACTACTGCTTCAATTTTGACTCTACTCGTGGAGGGATATGTTTTTATTGTATATTGTGATACTTCTTGGATTGATCTTGGTTGTGTATTGATGTAGAAAGGGAAGGTGATAGCTTATACTTTGAGGTAGTTGAAGGTTCATGAGAAGAATTATCCTACCAATGACTTAGAGTTGACAGTTGTAGTGTTTGTACTGAAGCTTTGGAGGCATTATCTTTATGATGTGAATTGTGAGGTGTTTTAGTATATATTCAATAAGAGGAATCTCAATTTGAGGAAGCAGAGATGGTTAGAGTTTCTCAAGGACTATGGGATGACTATCATTTATCATTTAAGCAAGATGAACATGGTAGTAGATGTCTTAAGTTGAAAGGAAGTAAGTATGGATAATACAGCTTTGTTAAAGGTTAGAGGGCATCCATTGGCTATGGATGTCCAGTACTTAGCCAATAGCTTTGTGAGACTTAATATTTTGAAATCTGGTAGAGTTTTGGCTTACACGGAGGTAAGGTAGTCCTTATTGGAGAAGATTTGTGTTCTACAGTTTGGTGATGGAAATTTGTGTAAGATTCGAGACAAGGTGTTACAAGGAGAAACCAAAGAGGAAATTCTTGATTGTAAGGGAGGTTTGAGGATAAAAAATCATATTTATGTTCTTCGAATAGGTGAGTTGACTAGACTGATAATGGAGGAGGCCTATAGTTTGAGGTATTCTATTTATCCGAGGTCTACTAAGATGTATGGTTTATCAACAAATGAAGTATGAACACCAAAAACCTTGAGTTGTTACTTAAAGGAGCCCATACTTGAGTGGAAGTGGGAAATGATTGCTACAAATTTTGTGGTAGGGTTGCCATGGACCTTGGGTAAAGTTTAATGTTATATGGGTCATTATGGATTGATTGAGCAAGTCTACATATCTCGTACCTATTCATACTATTTATAATTCAAAGAAGTTAGCCAAGTTCTACGTTCGGGAGATAGTTTGCTTGCATGGGGTGCCCATATCAATTATTTCATGTCAAGGCACACAATTTATTTCTCATTTTTGGTGGTCTATGCAGAAGGTGTTGGGACTCGGGTGGATCTTAGTACATCCTTTCACACTCAGACTGATGGTCAGTCTGAATGGACTATTTTGATCCTTGAAGACATGTTGCGAGCATGTGTGATAGACTTTGGTGGTCATTGGGATAAGTTTTTGCTTTTAGCGGAGTTTTCATACAACAACAATTATCATTTGAGCATTGAGTTGGCACTATTCGAGGCATTATATGGTAGGAGATGTTGATCTCCAATTGGTTAATTTGATGCATTTGAGATTAGGCTGTGGGGCACAAATTTTCTGAGGAAGTTCTTAGATAAGGTCAAGTCGATTCAGGATAGGCTTCTCATGGCTCAGAGTAAGCAAAAGTGTTATACAGATCCAAAGATTTGTGATTTACAGTTCATGATTAGAGAGCATGTTTTGTTGAAGATTTCACTCATAAAGGGTGTGATGAGATTCGAAAAGAAGGGCAAGTTGAGCTCGAGGTGTATTGGTCCTTTCGAGATGGTTCAACGTATTGATGAGTTGTCTTATAAGTTGGCTTGCCACTTGGATTTCCAGTGTTCACCCTGTATTTTATATTTTGATGCTAAAGAAGCATCATCGTGATGGCTCTCATGTGATCTAATGGGATTCAGTGTTACTTGATCAGAATTTGACTTTCGAGGAGGAGCCGGTTACTATCTTGGATAGGCTAATTCGAAAGTTGAGGTCGAAAGAAAATGATTTAGTAAAGGTTCAATAGATGAATCGTCCGGTCGAGAAAGGGATAATGAGTCGGACATGGGGATCAAATATCTCAGTTTTTGAGCATTTAGGTACTTTCTGTTCTTTTACCGTTCGAAGATGAATGTTTATTTAAGTGTTAGATGATGTAACGACCCGTTAGGTCATTTTGATCAATAGAACTGTTTTTTTTCTAAAAGACCATTCCCGTAAATTTTAAATGGAAATTTTGAACTATCCGTTTGACTACAGTTATTTAATTGATGGGTATTTCTTTAAATAATTAATTTAATTGATTATTAAAGGGCCAAGTCTGAAATTTATTTTATAACCTATAGGGCTGTTTATCGGGCGGATCGGGTGGATAATTTCGTTTAACGGTTTGGCCTATCGGATATCGATTTTTAAATGTACTAATCCACTAGCCAACCAATAATATATCGGTTGGTTCGGTTACGGATTGACAATTATCGGACGGTTATTGGGCGGTTTATCGGATTGCCAAGAATAAAATTTAACACACTACACAAATCATATCATAATAACATAATACAACATAATACCTCACAAAAATAAGTCTATTTGTAGTCTTGTTAAACTCTTTCGATACAAGAATAACATAATACAACAAAGGAAATATCAGTTGCAGTGTTGAGAGAATAAAAATGATGGTAACTGCTGGCAAGTTTATCTTTGTGCTTTGCTGTCCATCATTTCAGTCATGAATTATATGTAGGAATGAGATTTGAGCGTTCCATTTGCCTCCATCTCCATAATTTAGTTGGAAGGAGTAGACAGTGATAGGGGGTACCGGATTTTAGCATTGAGTTTAAAGATAGAGAAAGAAAGGAGTATACTGTAAAGGACTAGAGGGAGAAGAGTAACAACTTATAGTCTTGTCATTTTTTTAAGTAGAGTGTCACTTGGCTGAAAGATTATGCATATAGTTAATAAATAATTAGCATAGTGAAATAGTACATATAATAATATATAGAAAACTAAATGGGCTTTCTAGAAAATTATGGCAGGAGGCTTTAGCCTTTAGGGTTAATATAATTAATATTATATATTCCTTATTAGTATATAATAAATATAATAAAAGTATAAATATGATAATTCTTAACAGGTTAACGGTTTACCCAATAAGAAAATTGAGTAATCCGACCCCACACCAATAAGCCGTTAATTATAAAATATTAATCCGTTCACCAACCGTATATCCGATAACCCAATACCAATAAGCCAATAAGTCAATTTTGCAGTTGGCTTATCGGTTACGATTCGGTTTTGAACACCCCTAATAACCTATGTCACTTGGGCCATGTGTAAAAATAAATAGTGAAATTTAGGACTTTTAGTTCATAAGTATTTTTTTAAAGAAAAAAGAAGAAGAAGAAGAGAGCAGCTGTTGAACAAGACTTTGTGTGACAACTCTCCAGGTAAAATTCTTTTAATTGAGGTTTAATGTTGTGTCTGCATACATTGATTTATCCATATACATGGGCAATATTTTATAATGGGTAAGGGGGAAGTAATTGAAATCTTTTGCAAACTTTTTTGGAGATGCTGCAACGTGATTCCTTACATTTGTGGATTAAATCAAGAAACAAATGGTTGCTGGGTAATATGATGAGTAATTATGAGCTAATGATGGGATAATTTGAGTGGAATAGAGAAATTGCAATTTTGTTAGGGTCTTTTTTCCGTAACTAGTTAGTTCCTTTTTTATTTTTGGTTATCACATTATGATTCAAGTTTTAACAAAATTGAGATAGATAATTTAATATTAGGTGTATTATATATGAATATCATTAGATTTATGTTATTTGGAGAAAATAAGACTTAACCCTAGGTTTAAATTTAAGAAATATGAGAGTTGACATATTAATTGGCATCAAGAATAGAAACTTGATTATAGATTCGTGCTCTATGATTTATGGGTAAATATAGTATATACTATTTTATTTAATTTTACTAAAATTCCAAATTATCCTTGTGGGCCTAGATTTAACTTTTTCGGTGAGTTTTGGGGTCTAGGCTAGAAGTATAGCAATATGTGTGTCTGCGAACTTGTTCATTTACGAATAATGGATATTTGATAGTTTGGGGATATTCTGAAACTTTGTGAAAGGGAAGGAAAAATCTTGAGGATTCCTGAGACGTGTTTGACATTCGAGGTATGTTAATACTTCCTAGACTTCGTTGAGGGACAATTTTCTATTTAAAGATTAAAAGTGGAATAGACAATGGGAAAGAATGAAAGATAGTGGTCTCGTACCAATTGTGTGATAGGTATTTGTACGAGTACCAGCGTTATAAAAGGGAAACTTTATTACTATGAATGAAGGATTTGAATCTAATTAAGAATGCCAAATCATATGGGCATTAGCTGATGTACTATTTACTTTGTTTCTTTGTGTGGTTATTTTTCTTTATTGAACCGGTATATTTATGATGGTTGAGGTGATTATATGTTATAGCGGTATTGATTGATTGAGATGCATCATCATCTCTTATTTTGTTGATATTATATTACGTACATGCATTGACATGGGATTGAGTCTGAGTAAAAGTCTGGCACATGGAGATCGTTCTTGTTGAGATCATTTTGCGATTATGATTTGGGCATGTGGAAATCGTCTGTGCTGGAGATGGTTTGATTTATGATAGTGTGTTGAGATCGTCCGCGTAGACACTTGGTGATCGTCAGTGTCAGTATGTGGACCTCGCAAGTCCCCCATGAGTCACAAACTCTCAATGTATTTTTGAAAAGTATCATGTATATACGATTGAGAGTGTACTTGGAATTTGAGACATATCATTTCATGGTGTTGCATTGCATTGTATCTCACTACATTTCATTAAATCCTTCATTCTTGTTTGATTATGTGCTTGTAACGACCCTTCAGGTCGTTCTGAGAACTAGAACTCTTTCTTCCATAAAAGATCCTTCCCAAAAATATTAAATGGAATTTTGAACTATTTATTCATTTTGAATATTTAATGGATGGGTAATTTAGAATGATTGATTATTAATGGGAGTATAATTTAATTATTTTTTTTTAAAAAAAGAAAAATTTGGAGTGAGGTACACCCACTACTCCCTTATAGCCCCTGTAACTAGGGTAGAAAAAATAAGAGACAAAGAGTAGTTATTTATAGTGACTTTGAGGGGAAAACACAAAGAGAAAATATAGACGAAAGTAATTGCAAATTGAAGACAATTATCTCCGTAAGTCTAGCCAATTTGTTCTTGTATACGTATACGTATACATTGTTATTCGTGGGGCTTCCATTATTAGTAATTTTATTATATCGATTATTGGGTGAAAGAAAGTGGGGTACTACATTGATTTTTGTAAACATTGGGGAGGTTGGATATGATAGACAATTAAATAAAAGTAGCAGGAAGTAATAGTATTTATCTTTTCTTCATGGTTAGAGCCTATTGTTTCATTGTTAAATATTAAGTGCCCAAGTTGCTGTAATTAATGTAGTATTTTGGGGGAAAATATTGAAGTCACATTAAGATGTGGCAATGATCTGATGATATTAGGGAGTTGTTTTCCATTTCAAAGTGATTATGTCAGGCTACTGTAATTAACATTAGGCTGGTTACGATTTTTAGTTTCTCTTTTTTGTTACTTTTATTATTATTATTATTCAAATGATTGTTGTTCGCGCACAGAAAATTAGTAGAATATCCGGTTTATATAATGGGATGTTTTACGGATTCGTTTCCTTACGAATAAGGTATATTTGATAGATTGGGAGTGTTTTGAAGATTTATGAAAAGGAAAGGTAAAATCTTGAGGATTTGTGACATGTGTTTGGCATTCAAGGTATGTTAAGACTTTCAAACTTCGTTGAAGGACGTTTTTCTAATTAAAGATTAAAAATGGAATAGAAAATGTGTAAGGGAGAAAGATGGGGATCTCGTACCAATGGTATGAAGGTCATTGGTACGAGTACTGGTGTTATAAAGGGAATGTCACTCCCCGAGGCTACCCCCTAGACGTAACACGGGACCTAGGATCACAAGTGACCCCAAGCTAACCCTGAGTCTGGCATATCACAAGCATACTGAAGTAATTCTATGTAAGCAGAAGCATAACTGAAAGATGAATAAATCTTAAAGAGTTCAACTGAGGAACATCCCCAAATCAAGTTGAATACTGACTCTATGTCTGAAAGCCTCTACTACTGTTGAGTTGCTGGGACAAGCCCCCAGCTAACTTTATAAGTCTGAAATTGAAACGTAATGACTGAAAACAAATAAAGCATGTCTATAATCCTCGATCTATGAGGACTCACCACTGAAGCTGCTGAGTAAGGACTAGAAGTCGAGCTAAGCGCGGTCTGGATGCTGAGCGCCTGGACCTACATCATAAAACGATGTAGCGCAAAAGTATCTGTTAGTACTTTGAATGTACTGAGCATGCAGGATATAGATACTAAGCTAAACAATATAACTAAATATAGAAATGGGTTGTACTAAAGTATAACTGAAAACTGGGCTAGATGCAACGACCAAGTACTAATCATGAAGATAACATGCTGAACTGTAAACTGAAGTAAATACTGATAACATGGTCAATGCAATAAGAGTATGACTGTGGGAGCTACTAATAACCGACATAAACGACGTGAGCTAAACGTGGAGTCCGATGTATACACCCCATCGAGAGGACCCAATATACCTTGCCAAGGGTATAAAGGCATGACTGTGGCGTGATCACTAAAAAGTTGATGCCTAACAGAGGGGACTTCTGAACCTACGTTGGCACGTAGTTCTGGGACTTTGAGGGTATGCTAAACCCTAGTCAAACTCGGTACTAAGTCTACTCCCAAGTGAATATGTAAAGCTAACAATGCAACTCATATACTGAGTAGCTCAAAATACTGACATGCTATCTGGGAATGCAACGTAAATATACTGAAAGATATGGCATTCAAATTCTGAAGCATGATTTTCTCACTGATATGCCTAGCAAGTAAAATTCATGAAATATTGATGATGAATACATGCTAGGGTTCTGAGTTCTATACATGAGACTACATTAATTCTCTAAGAAAACTGGTAATCAATGCGATGGAACTATATCAACTAACTTTCAATAGATTCCCAAGATTTTGGAAACCCTAAGCCTAAGCAATTTATGGCGAAACTGAAGAACTGACTGAATTCTAGGGACCTAATGGGTGAAAGGAAACCATTAGTGAAATTCCATTAGTGAACTGGAAGAACACCTCTACTCGTTCTTGGGAGAAACTGTCGCCTATTCCTCTTCTTTACTTAGGCTTAGACTGAGTAAAACGACGTAATTTAGGCATCAAACGAAGTAGTTTAAGTGCCCAACGCATAGGGAAAAAGACCAATATGACCCTGACTTAAAATCTGATGATGTGACTTCAAGACAGGCCTCACGGGCCGTCTAGAGTACCACGGCCCATCAAGTGGGTCGTGAAGAAATTTTGCCTGATAGGGCTTCACTAAAATGGGCATAGCATTTTACTACGAACTTCAAATGGGGCAAACTCGGTGGCGTTGGAAAGAGGACTCAAAGATCTTTAATTTGATAGGTTATGGACCACCTCATTCATTTTATGCTGAAAAATATGATCGTTTGAAGTTGACCCAAAACTCAAAGTTTGACAAGCCTCTTTCACGTGCCACTCCACGGCTCGTGTGAAGTTCCACGGGCCATTTAGGTGATCGTGGTCCTTCACAGTAGCCCGGGTGATTCTTTCTCCCCTTCACAGGCCACTCCACGACCCGTGTGAAGCTCCACGGACCGTCTAGTGGTCCGTGGTCTTTCACCTTTTGCTGGGTACACAACTACAAGCAGGGTGACGTGTCATGGTCCTCTTCATGGCCCGTGGACCCTTTCGTGGTTTGCCCTTCTCTCTTTTTCATTCATTTTCTCCAAATTCGAGGTGTTACAATATCTCCCCCTTGGGATCGTTCGTCCTCGAATGAATACTAAGGAAGCTGAATTTGGAGGGAAAGAGCTGCAGTCCCCACCAACTGAGTACTAGAAGCTGAAATGCACGGATAACCGGGGAAACAAGATACTGAGACTGAATTACACAAGAATAAACTGAGAGACTAGAGAGGAGCTATTACCTCAAGTTGAAACTGAATCAGAGGGAAAAAGATGGGATACTTGGTCTTCATAGCTGCTTCTGCTTCCCAAGTAGCTCTCTCTACGGACTAATTCCTCCACAAAACCTTTACTGAAGCGACTTCCTTATTTCTCAACCTACGAACTTGACGGTCAAGAATCTCAACTGGAACCTCTTTATAGGTGAGACTATCCTTCACATCCACACTCTCTAAAGGTACTATCGATGCCAGATCACCCACACACTTCTTCAACAAGGAAATGTGAAAGACTGGATGAATCGTTGTTAGTTCTGTTGGCAACTCTAACTCATAAGTGACATTACCAACCCTTTTCAGGATTCTGTAAGGACCTACATACGTGGGACTGAGCTTTCCTTTCTTGCCAAATCTTATCACCCTCTTCATGGGTGACACTTTCAAGAAAACCCAATCATCGATTTCAAACTCTAGTCCCTCCTCTTTACATCTGCATAGGACTTTTGACAACTCTGAGTTATCTTTAGTCTATCTCTGATGAGCTGAACCTTCTCCATAGCCTCATGAACCGAATTTTCCCAACCAAGGCTGCTTCACCTACTTCGAACCAACCAACCGGAGACCTGCATCTATGCCCATACAGTGCCTCATAAGGGGCCATATGAATACTGGAGTGGAAACTATTATTATAGGAAACTTTATAAGAGGTAGGTGATCATCCCAACTACCCTTGAAATCGATCACGCAAGCTCTCAACATTTCCTCTAAGGTCTGAATGGTAAGCTCTGCTTGACCATCCATCTGTGGATGAAATGCTGTACTGAGATTTACCTGAGTACCAAGACCTTTCTGAAATGATCTCCAGAAATAAGAGGTAAACTGAGGACCTCTATCTGAGATGATAGACAAAGGAACACCATGCAACCTGACTATTTTGTTGATGTAGAGTCTGACATAGTTCTCCGCTGAATTTGTAGTCTTGACTGCCAAGAAGTGAGCTGACTTAGTGACTCTGTCCACTATCACCCAAATGGAGTCATGCTGTCTGCGAGTACGAGGTAAAGCCGTAATGAAGTCCATGTTTATCACTTCCCACTTCCATGTAGGAATGCTAATCTCTTAAGTCACACCTCCTGGTTTCTGATGTTCTACTTTTAATTGTTGACAGTTAGGACATTTAGCCACAAAGTCTGCGATGTCTCTCTTCATGCCATTCCACCAAAAAACTTCCTGTAGATCACGGTACATCTTAGTGGCACCTGGATGAATAGAATATCTGGAATTATGAGCTTCTGTAAGGATCTGCTTCCTCAACTCACCCACATTAGGGACACATAAGAGACCCTGGTAACAAAGCATACCATCTCCCCCTTGGGAGAAAACCTCGACTCTCTGCTGATGAACTGCGCACTTCAACTGAAGTAATATAGGATCACTATCTTGTTTCTCCTTAACCTCTGCTACCAATAAAGATTCTGACCCATTCTAAACTATCACACCACCATCTGGCGTGTCCATAAGGCAAACTCCTAAGCGAGCAAGCCGGTGAACATCTTTGGCTAATTCTCTCTTCTCTTCCTCAACATGTACTACACTACCCATGGATAGTCTGCTGAGGGCGTCATCTACTACATTGGCCTTACCCAGATGGTAGAGCACATTCATGTCATAGTCTTTGAGGAATTCAAGCCATCTCCTATGACGAAGATTCAACTCTTTCTGGGTGAACACATACTGGAGGCTCTTATGATCTGTGAATACATCCACATGAACACCATACAAGTAGTGTCTCCAAATATTTAGGGTGAACACTGCGGCTGCAAGCTTGAGGTCATGAGTTGGGTAGTTCTTCTCATGGACCTTAATCTATCTAGAAGCATAAGCTATGACCTTACCCTGCTGCATCAACACACAACCCAGGCCGACCCTGAACCATTGAACCCTCTGGTAGAGTCAAGACAAGAGTTGTAGTCAACCTGGCCTTCAATTCTAAGAAGCTTTTCTCACACTCATCTGACCACTAAAACTTGACCTTTTTCTGAGTCAACTTGGTCAATGGGGCAGCTATGGATGAAAATCCTTCAATAAACCTCCGGTAGTAACCGGTCAAACCCAAGAAACTTCTGATATCAGTTAGAGAGGTGGGTCTGGGCCAGTGCTTTACTGCCTCAATTTTCTGAGAATCCACTCGAATCCCTTCGCTGGATACCACATGACCCAGGAAAGCGATCAACTGTAACCAGAATTCACATTTACTGAACTTAACGAATAGCTGGCAATCTTTGAGGGTTTACAGAACCACTCTCAAATGAGTCGCATGCTCTTCCTCATTCTGAGAATAAACGAGGATATCATCAATAAAGACGATTACGTACAAGTCCAAATACTGCTTGAACACCTGCTTATTAAGTCCATGAAAGCTGCAGGAGCATTTGTTAGTCCAAAATACAAAACTACAAATTCATGGTGACCATACTGAGTCCTGAGGGTTGTCTTCGGGATGTCACTATCTCTGACTCTGAGCTGATGATAGCCGGATCTGAGGTCTATCTTAGAAAAGCAACTAGCACCTTGAAGCTGGTCGAACATGTCATGAATCCTTGGGATGGGATATTTATTCATGATTGTGACTTTGTTCAACTGACGATAATCAATGCACATCCTGAGAGAACCATATTTCTTACGCACGAACAACACTGGAGCACCCCATGGAGAGATGATGGGTCTGATGAAGCCCTTATCTAAAAGATCTTTCAACTTCTCTTTCAGTTCCTTAAGCTGAGCTGGAGCCATTCTGTCTATACCGAAGTCGATTTCCCTTTCGGGAGGAACTCCGAGAAGATCTTCTGGAAACACTTCTGGAAACTCATTCACCACTGGAACTGACTCAAGAGTTGGGGTTTCGGAGTTTGATTCCTTAACCCGAATAAGATGATAGATATACCCTTAGGAAATCATTTTCCTGGCCTCAAGGTAAGATATAAATCGACCTGCGGGCACTGAGTTACTACCCTTCCACTCTAAGATTGGCTCGTTTGGAAACTGAAACCGAACGATCCTAGTTTTACAATCGACTGAGGCATAACAAGAATGTAACCAATCTATGCCTGGAATGATATCAGAATCTATCATTTCTAACTCTACAAGGTCTGCTGAGGTGACTTTCTAGAAAATTGTGACAGGGCAATTTTTGTATACCCATCTAGCTATAGCTGGGTCACCAACTAGAGTAGAGACTGAGAAGGGTTCTGGGAGTGTTTCTGGATTGGCACCGAAGTTTATTGCTATATAAGGAGTTAGCTGAATATGGAGTAGGTCTAGATGACCTCTGCTGAAAAGATGACCGATGGCCATTCCCGATCTTTTGTTGGCCGCTCTCATTACTTGTTGTCTTGGCCCTCTTGTTGCGAAACTCTTTGTTATCCTCCTCAACTTGCTGCATGTGAATCATGAGTCTATGTCCACGTCCCATATCAACATAGCTACCTAACTTTCCTTGTTCGATAGGCGGGACAGCATAGACGCAAACAAACTCATCCTGCTCCTCATATCCGCCACCATCTCCGGTGCATAGCAAGATAGCTGAGTAAACTTGAGACTGTACTCATGCACACTCATCACTTCCTGTTTAAGATTCATGAACTCTCTCACTTTAACTTCCCTTAGCTCTCGACGAAGGAATCGTCCCAACAAAGTATCCTAAAACATAGCCACGCGTAAGAACGAGTTAGAAGAAACTTTTATAGAGTTGAACTCTATCGCAGGAACAGGAGTAAGAAGAAAGTGAGATATTCTTAAATGTCGTAGCCTCCCAATTATAGATGTGGCGCGCTTCACACAGATAGGAAGGACTCTACAGACACACTTTTCAGACACCCTAGAACTCTTGAACCTGATACTCTGATAACAAGTTTGTCACTCCCCGAGACTACCTCCTAGACGTAACACGGGACCTAGGATCACAAGTGACCCCAAGCTAACCCTGAGTCTGGCATATC